>QVRM01006895.1:552500-750000 GCA_003439945.1 Dermanyssus gallinae | reverse complement strand
ATCGAAAAAAGGAAAATTTTGATGCCTGCTGAGCAAAGAAGTGCAGACGCGCACGCGCGTCATCTTGTTAAAGTCGCTGAGCTCGTGAGGTACCCATTTGCACAGCCTGGAAGTTATTTCGAGACGTTTTAAAGCTGTGCTAACAGCTTGTTGGATAATATGAAGCTCCTCGGCAAGTTCCACAGTAGTTATAGTGGGATTTTCCTGGATTTTCATTTGAAAAACCTCCTCACTGACAACACTTGGCCTTCCTGAGCTAGGCTTATCTTCGAGGTTGAAATTTCCCTTCCGGAACTTCTCAAACCACTGTTGGCACATTCTGTCTGTACAACAGGCATGTCCAAACGATTTTAACAACTTTTTGTGAGCCTGCGTTGCACTCAGTCCATTTTTAAACTCATGGAGTAGAATCGCCCGAATTTGGCATTTTTCTACCTCCTTCTTGCAGCACTTTTACGAACAATACAATACAATACAAGTCTCTTTTATTAAAAAAAGGGGTTTTAACAAGTCACATATTTTGTCGTCGTCCCGTGCGCGGCGGGCCAGACGCCACGCAAAAGCATTGTTAACGACTTCGGCATTGGCTATTTCCAGTGCATGAATAGTTACGCCGCTCCGTAAGTTGTTCGTCCTTACAGTGAAAAACTTTGAAAGTCGATTTTCTTTTATGATCTGTCTAAAAATACGAGTGTCAACCCGTCGTTGGTACTCCTCTACACTCGGGAGTACAATTTCGGCACGAGCAATTTTGCAGCGCCAGGACAGACGCTTAATGAACCTGTCCTGCACGCGTTGCAACAGTGCCACATCTTTCCCATGGAAGGGTGCCCAGACATGAGCGCAGTACGTGAGTTTCGGTACTACTATTGTTTCGTACAGTTTTATATACATTTTAAGGTCCTGCAAGATAAACGTTCTAAGAAGAAGGTTGCACAGTCGAGTCGCTGCAGTCGCTGTTTCCACAATATGTTGCCGGAACTTAAGTTGGCGATCAAACGTCACTCCCAGGTCTTTGTACGCATTGACTTCATTTATAATGTTTCCGTCCAAGTAATACTTAGCATCATCAGGAATGGTCTTTAAAATTGCGCATTTTGGAACAGATAGCTCCATTCGTGTAACTTTGGACCAGCTGGATATGAGATTGACTGCTTTCTGCAGTTCCGTTCGATCCCGGTCACTGTGTACTTCGGTATAAACCTTGAGATCATCAGCATACATTTTGTAAGTGACATTGAGTGCGCTGAGAGCACGGCCTAGATCAGTGACAAAGATTGCGTACAATAATGGGCCTAAGCAAGAGCCCTGAGGGACTCCTGATGTACATCGCCCGCTGCTGGATAAGGAATCATCAACTCTCACCCTGAAAGTTCTGTCTGACAAGTATGCATTGAGCCACTTGATTATACGAGGGCCGATTCCAAGTGAAGCAATTTTTACCAGCAGAAGCGTATGGTCAACCCTGTCAAAGGCGCGCGAGAAGTCAAAGTACAGTACATGGAGGGTGACTCTTCGATTACGCGCGAGGGCCCAGTCCTGTGATACTTCGAGGAGTTGAGTTTCGGTAGAGCGCCCTTTGGTAAAACCATGCTGATTGGGATCCACGTGGCCGTTCGCAGATAAGAATTCTGTAATGTTGTCGACGACGATTTTCTCCATGATTAAACATGGGATAACACTTTGGGCCACAGGTCGATATTTTTCCGGCAGATACCTCTTGCCTTTTTTGTGGATGGCTGTGACGATAGATTCTTTAAATAAAATCGGCACCTCACCATCCTCGAAGGAACGAGTAAGAATAATTGAACGCGGACCCGCCAAGACGTCCGCCAATTGCGCAAACAAAATTGGTGGAAGTCGGTCAGGAGTCACGCTTGACCTCCTCTTCAGTGTCTGCATCTTCTGAAGCACCACGTCAGCTGAGAAAGTGATATCGTTGAGATGTGCTGCTGGTGTGGACGGAGGGAGGTTGACAGACTGCCCTGATGGGATGTAGACACTTTCAAAGTATTGCATAAGAGCGTGGGCTTTGTCCAAGTTTTCAACCAGTGTTGAGTCTTCTACTTTAAGAGGAGAAATACCGTTGTGCAGGTTGAGACGCTTATTCGCGTAGCGAAAAAAGCTTTTAGCATCTTTAATATTTAGGCGTTTTTCCTCTAACCGTCTGTTTCTGGTGGACGCTCGGGTCAGTTGGCGAGTTAGAGTGCGCCGTTTGTCCGGCGTCATGTCATGTTCCAGGGCGGCAGATGCCCGTCGAATAAACGCGTCAATTCGAGAGAATGGTGGTTGACAAAAGGGGGTAAATCCCTCAACCAAATACGTGATTAACTCTAGGAACTTCATGTACTGACTCTGAACTGAGTCGCATTCGAAGAAAAACAATGACCAGTTAGTTAATGCGAGGTTGGCAGCAATAGCATCGAAATCCATTTTCCCGTAGTTAAGTCTCTCTTTTCTTTGAGGAAGTGATTGCCGAACCGCCAGTTTGAAAGTAAGTGCCATATGATCCGACTTGACGGGAGACGCGCAAACTTTCAAGTCCGTAATTGAGTCGACGGCATCTGTTAGTATGACATCTAGGATGTTTTGTTTTCTTGTAGGAATGGTAACCAGCTGGGTGAGACCATTTGCGATGCAAAACGTAGTCAGCAAATATTCCTTTGAGGTTTCAGAATCAGGAATAGTGATTGGATGCCAATTTATTGCAGGCTGGTTCAAATCGCCAGTGATGATTACTGGATAGTCGACTTGCACTAATTCTTCCAAGTCGTTGCAGAGCTCTGCCATCCGACGTGCTAGTTTGGTGGATTCGCCAGTCGGTGAAAAATATGTACAAATAATTCTGTGCATCATATTAGTACCGCACATTATGTCAACAGCGACCGTTTCGGATACAGTGTTTGCTGATACTTCGCAACATTTGAGATCGGGACGCGCAAGGATGCAGACACCACCCCCCGCGCGTCCGAAGCGATCTCTGCGGTAAACATTGTAGCAGCCCATAGATAGCTCTGCAGATGAGACGGTCTCGCTGCTAGCCCACGTCTCAGTGACGCAGACAATGTCAATTTCAGCTGAAGAGCAATATTGGCGAAGAGAGTCGCATGCAGCGTTCTTTACTAATCGCGCAGCGTTAAATGAGAGACAACTAACCAATTTATATTTGTATTCGGGCAAATCGTTTTTAGAATCTGTCAAGTTATTTGAGTCCAGTGGTGGTATTCCGAGTCACGCTACGGCAGGAAATGTGTCAACTACCGCAATGTAATGGAACAAACGGCTAAACAGATTTCAAAATAGTTGAGACCAGCAGGGCTCTGCTCTTTTTCACATAAAAACAACAAAGAGTGAGCCAATGATCTAGGCGCCGGGGCGGGCGCTGTAAAAGCCGCGCAAGCGCCAGTCCGAAAATACTTTTTTGTAGACCATATATATATATATATATATATTTTATAATTTTTTTCATATATATATATACATATTATTTTACGTTTAGTTATACGCTTTTTTTCAAGGAAATGTTTAGACTGTTAACATCAAGTTTCCATGGAGTTGGCGATCTACTCTCCATGAAAACATATGGTTTAGAATTGTTTTTTTCTCTACAAACTTTGGAAGAATATCCTTCTCACGACGCGTCGTCGTATGGATGATGTTGAACATCTTTAACATCCGTTCGGTATGATTTTTCTCAATATTTACGAGAGTATGACGACTAATCTTCCACAGCCTTTCCAGTATGTTGGGAATCTAGACGTCATCACTTGGAATTCCACACTTGTATGCAATCTTTCGTCGGGATTTGCTGCATATCTTGTTTAGGAGTCACTGATCTTTTTTCAGACATGAACTTACACATAACGCACACCTCAAATAGTTTTGAGTGGATCCTTAAGTATAAGCGTGTAATTAAATTCGCTCTCTGCGTTGTTCTTAGAACGATGTCTGTTATGTGCTTGGTGTACTTCATATTTACAGTATATATAAACTGCGTTACAAAAAAATTGCAACTTATGTTTTTTTGTGATAATTTCGGTTTGATTTATTTGAATGGCTTGAAATTCAATGGCATAATGTACATGGCGTATGGTGTTAATTTCGTTGCAATCTCACAATCGGTTCATACAAAAAATAAAAAAGTGTGAAAAACAGTGTTGCAAAATATTAGCAACAATAACGGCTTGCAGAGTATTTGATTCGTAGCAGAGCTGTATGACTTGTATAGAAACGGTTTTTCGTCCCTTCTTCTGAATCAAATCGTAAACTCCGTCCGACAAATTATCATATTGCAGACCATTTGCGTAAATCTGCTTTACCAAATATCCCCAAAGATTTTCGATGGGATTTAGGTCTGGACTCGATGCCGACCAGTCAAAAAGTGGCACTCCTTAATTTTGAAAAAAGCTATAGTGCTAGCCTAGGTACGAAACGTGGCGTTGCCTTGTGGAAAAATTGCGTTAGGTCCGCCAATTCTTCTAAAATGGGCTTCTAACTGGGAACCGACGATACGCTAGTACTTGTCGGAATTGTTTCGGCCAACAATCGCGACTAGATCAGACTTCCTATTATATCCAAACGCGCCCCAATATTTCACAAAACCATCACCGGCCACACGTTTCATTAGGTTCCTTCCGTAAGTCATGCCAATAGCACTGACAGCCGTCAGGGCCATCGAGAATAAATTTCTTTTCATTCGAGAAGACGATGTTTTTCCACTCGTTATCCTAAGCTTGGTATCAATGCGAAAATTCGCGCCGTGTGACCATGTGCTTCGGTTGCCGTCGCGGCATAAGCTTCCTTTTTGCGTATCGCGCGTTTTTGTCAGAACTTAGCATTGTAGATCGGTGCACTGGCACTCCCGAAGTGGTCCTAATCCTGAAAGAAGATATTTTTAGACTATCAATCAATCATATCCATTTCACTCAAATAGAGTATCTACAAAATAGTGCATGTTATTATTAAACATAAATACTTGTTGTCCTGCCGTTCCACGGCACGAAATAAGATATTTGGTCATGAGTAGCCAACTCGAATAGTCAAAACTGGCTTACGCCCACTGTTAGATCTGCACCTTTGGTTCACTCCAGGGTGTAAGACCCTGCTGATGGTGCTCTTATGCCGCCCTAATCTGGTTGCTATAGCAGATATATATATATATATATATATATATATATATATATGGCAAAACAACTGCAACGTAATTAGCCTGCGTACGAATGAGCGAGTTCGACAACAGGCGAGGACAGATTGGTTTAATCACATCATTTATTGGTAGATTTGTTTTGTAAAAGAGAGACTAACCCGCCTGCTAGCACCCCAAAAGATGCCACACTCCGCTCTTAGAAATCGGCCGGAACACATCGGTTTGTGTTGTCGCTTCGCATAGAAATACAACTGGTTAGTTGGGGTTTTGCTTGGATTGAGCGTTTTGTAGCGGTTTTTCCGCTATGGTTGTATTTTTTTGTGGAGAAGGGTTAAATGCAGTTAACGCACTACTGCCATAAGTCGGAAATATATATATATATATATATATATATATATTTATATATATATATATATATATATATATATATATATATATTTATATATAAATATATATATATATATATATATATTTTTTTTTTTTTTTTAACGTTTTGACAACCACTTTTTAGATGTTCGTAATGGGCTAAGTTGCCTGTGGCACGTCTAAATGCATTTAGCGTCATCGCGTTCTCGTACTGGAATTATATAGGCTTTCTCCAGTATGTAGCAGCAGGGCAATGACAACCACGTCCAACAAATTCAACCAGCACGGCCGAGGCTCGAACCAGCGATGTTTTGCTAACCGTGGCGGTTGCCATGGCAACGCCCCGTTTCGAACGGAGCGTTAGCCGCCTAAGGCACCGCCATTACAAATCGTTTTCCATCTCGAGCTGTGTGGAACTCGACCAGAGCGGATGGATGTTATGCCGCTGAGACCCATACCCACTAAATGCACCTCCCCCCTTAAATTTCACTCTCTTTCTCTGATGGCTAGATCTCCACAGATCAGTGCTATGGGCCATCAGGACAAGTGGCAAGTACCCTAGATCGGATCAATTGGCCGGAGTCGCTCACGAGTTTCCGACCTGTCAGGTGCATGGTTGACGTCAAAGACGTCACCTTCCTGAGCAGCGCTATGCTCTTTACTCTTCTCGTCTCGTTCGCACAGCTTTCAACAACATTATCTCCTTCACGATTGGTACAGTTCAGTCCAGTCTTCTCCGTATGCTCTGAATTTATCGCGAGCGGCGATGCTGGATCTGGATAACCAGGATGCTCTCGAAATGCATATTTAGGTTTTACACCGTCAATAGGTACTTCCTTTAAAGCTTTTATGTGTAAGGAGCACAAAGGATAATAATCCTGTTCTAAGACGGGAGCGCCATTGCGTTAAATTAGGCTAGAACGAGAACGTCGAGTGTAAAGTGCTACCTACGAAGTTTGGAGAACCACGTTATTTAGAAATTAGGCATTTTATTTAAGGTTTCGCAGCCCCCCCCCCCCCCCCCCCTCTGCCTATAAACACAATTGCGGCTAGCGGCACAGCAGGCCCATTCTGTATGAAATCGCACTTCACAGGATCGTTTCTGTGGTCGATCTAACGTAATTGCTTGCCGGATTCGCACGCCCAGGACCATACGTAGATATCCTCCGGAGTACCTACGTGTTCACAAGAGTGCACCTTCGAGTGCCCACGAGGTAACTGCCTGGTCAATGCATCCCCACAAATGGTCGTCACGCTTTCTTGACCAGAGACACTTTTTGTGAATCCCGGAGGAATTATAGGCGAGGACAGTTAGAAGAAGTATCCCGAGGACCAACATAGTGTTTTCAAATATCCCAAGCTCCTGCATGTCAGGGAGGTCTTTCTTTAGCAGATAACAATGCAATAGTTTATTCGTACAACAAATGTATTCGTAGCTGAAAGAGAGGCTGTACAGATTCGTTGTCTGCGCGATCGACCAGCATATGCACTATCGAAAAAAACTGACATCTATATACATATATATATATATATATATACCAAGCAAGATGGCTTAGTAGTAAAGCCATTGTCTTGCATTCTGGAGGTCGTGGGCTGGTGCAGTTTCTGCTTTCTCGAGAAGTCAAATTTGCTTTTGCGGCAGTGCATTCTAGCTTGTGGTTGTTGCATAGCTGAATGTAAGCTCTTCTACTATGGAAGTAGTCAGGCCTACGTCTGGCGTGGTGCTTTCACTGTCATCACCGTCTTCTTCTTTGCTGGTTCGAAACCATGGCACCGTTTGAGCTCTGGCTAATTCGGTGAGACGGTATCGGCTCAGCGCCGTCCTAAGCCGATGTCCAGCGGATGTAGTAACACTTCTTTAGGACTATTTGATGGCGCTTGACTGTTCTAGTTCAACAATACCAACTACGACATCGAGTTAGTTTTAAGGGTTCTACTTAAGTTCTCTCTCCTATTGTGTGCGTTGGTGTTCGTGGCCGTCGCCGAGGGGCGGATAGGGGTCACCAGACCAGTGTCGGCAATGGCGGCGTGGTCTAGTGGACTAGTGCGCTAGTTGTCATGGTTGTCATTTACCGAGGTGTCGCCGGTTCGATTCGCCGGTTGTTGGTCGAATTTTCTTTGAGCGATGCTTATTGAGAATAGATGATAGACCATACTGCTGAGAGTCAGCGGCCATGCTGCCACAAGAACTGTTAGGGCAACCCTAGATATCTTAACATGTGCCAAGCCCGTAGGGGATGAATGATAGTCTAGAATTAAAAACAACCTCCTTAAAAAATGTTTCTAATACTAGACCAGTGTCGGCTGCATGACGCCAAAAAGGCAGTTTTTGCCTGTTTTTGCGTGCTCGGCTCGCTAGACAAAGTCGCAGCTGTATACCGCCGCGCGTGCACGTACAAACGTGAAATAGCTCGTTCTGTAGTGCATTGCTAGAGCAGAGCAGAAAAGAACGTTGATATGCTCCAGCTTCCAGCAGATTTAAACAGCTGTCAGGGGCACGGCTGATGCCTCTCGTGGCGCGGCTGGTGTCGATGTCTCACGATTGGTGGCTCTTTTCGACGGTGAGAGGTGTGATGCTGCACCTGCGGCAGCCGATGAAACTATTCTTCAAATAATTGGAAGGTAGTGATTAAACAAAAACAAAGCGACCACCGCCAAGCGCACTGACCAGGTTAGCGGACAGATAGATTCAGGCTGTTCGCGACAGGGTGGCTAAACGAATCAAAATATATTTTAGAATTACGGTGTATCGCCGACTGAAAAGCACTGTGACGGATACAGCATCGGCCGCGTTCGAGCCTTTTCCCGATAAGCTCATGGCTTCACGTAGTAAGCGTTTGAGGCTGTTTGAGGTCGAGTCTCGGCCTCAATCAAGAGACGGTATCATTCAACCGGGGTTCAACACATACGAGGAAGCTGCTAAGGTGTTCGGAATCAACAGTGTCAACTTGGGTAGGTATCCCGGTCGTGGCCGGAAATATTGGTTAGGTATAGAACTAAAATTAGTGGAGTCGACAGTGATCGATTTACCGACAAAAATCTCTCTCAGGCTCTAAACGTAGACTTGGTCAATTAGGCCATTTTTAGCCGGCGAACGTCTGTCGAGCCCCACGGACCCGGGCATTTATCAATTCAGCAAGATTCCTCCAGCTAAGACGTTTCTTGCGTGCCGTACGTTTAAGACGTGTTATGTCTGCTAGCGCCCAATTGCGTGCTATAAGTGTTTAAGTCTGGGGCATATGACGGACAGCCAACTGCCGTTAAGGGTGTATCGTACCGGTACTGCGGACAGCTAGGCTATCTAGAATACAAAAAAACAACATATTTTTAAGGAGGTTGTTTTTTAATTCTAGACCATCCTTCGTCCCCTAAGGGCTTGTAACTTGGAACCTGAGGTATATCTTCAACGCACCGAGGGCCGGACATGTTAAGAAAGCTAGACTTTTCCCAACAGTCCTTGTGGCAGCCTAGCCGCTTTGTTTCAGCGATATCAGGTTTATCATCTGTTCTCAATGAGCATCGCTCAAAGAAAATTCGACCAACAACAGGGATCGAACCGGCGACACCCCGGTAGATGACAACCATGACAACTAGCGCACTAGTCCCCTAGACCACGCCGTTACGTAGCTGGGTCATCTAGCCGCAAGCTGCAGAAACGTGGCCAGATGCGTTAGCTGCAAAGGCCCGCATGTCCAGGGCTGGTCCTTTACGGGCCGCCGAGATTGAGCAGCGTAAAGCTTAAATAGAACACCGGCTCCTTTAGCAGAGCTCACGACAGCGTATCCAACTGTCTTATCTATAAAGGTAGTTGAAGCTTCGCCAGCCGCTAACAGCTTCAAACATCATAGCAGATCCTCACTCCCGGCCGAATGTCTCCAGACCTCCTGAGAGTTCATATGCGAATGTTGAGCGATCTATGATCGCCGAGCTAACTGAGAGCACGGAGGTTCGTCTCAATCCTCTCTTTGAAAAAAACACCTCGTTCTCCGCATCGCCCAGTGAAGCTTATCACCACTTTGGACACAGGAGGTTGCTATTGAAGACGTTGAAGCCAAGAAACTCCAGGAATGTCACTGCCCTGAGGCGGCGCAGTGTCTTCAGAAATTGACGGACCTCCTAGCGTCACTGCTGTCGGCACGGTATCGTAGTATTTCATTTTGCCTACTTATGGAGCTGGAATTAAAATATGCTTTTGAGGAGGTTGTTTTTACGTATGGATCTGTATAGATTTAACTATTGCATTCCTGTACAAGATGAACCTTATTAGTCTACAACCACTTGCCAAATCCAGGGGATTGCGTCATATAGGACAATTTTATCAGTAGTGTTGCAGCCTCCCAGTCGTTCATAGAGTTACTGGTACAGGTGGCCTTGTCAAGGAGGAATAGCCTGAATCTCTAGCTGGTTTCCTTGTGGATAAAGGGTCGAGTTGCGGTGAGCAAAACGTGCCTGCCAGATGTTGATAATGTGCTGCAAATGGTAGAGGCGTACAAACTACGATAGTCAGATCGATTCCCCTCAGAATATGAGTCAGGCGTGTGGCTAAGTAAGAGCACCTCAGCAGGTAAAGACCAATATGGTATCCTATGAGGGGAAGGCCGAGCAAGATGGCTTAGTAGCAAAGCCTTTGCCGTGCATTCGGGAGGACTGGGATCGAGACCCAGACCGGCCACTTTTAAATTGGTTTGCATGGTCCTCAATTTAGACAAGGTAAATGCGTGGAGTGGATTAAAATTAGCCATAACATGAAAAAACCGTACATGGGCAATAGCCTTACGGAATATATTTAAAAAAAATGGCGCTCTGAAGCGGTACTCAGTTTATCCAGCCACTTCTGCAACACCGGGGAAACACCTTTCCGAAGTAGGGGTACCCCTAGGAGCTCTACTTCGTTTGCGCTGAGTTTCTGAGCAGCTCGGTAACCAGTGCGTGATCTCAGAGGTTGTTGAATCTGCATCAGGATTCCATACGAACAGTTCGCATTTCTAGCAGCATTAGTGGCGTCTCCTTCGGATAACTTGACTAGGACTCTTCTAGCAACATCGGAGTTAGGCGTGTGTTCGCGCATTTCTTTAAGCGATTCTGTTGGCCGTCAGGTTATGTAACTTGTTGCCGCACTCGTAATCCTAGAGATTCTTCCTTATGATTTGCGCTAATGATTGGTTGATACTTCTATTGGCTGGAAGGCGGAAGATGACCGGTACAAAGAAAAATAAGGCCAACTAAGCGTGGAAACTGTTCTGAGTGTGCACATCATCGAGCATCTTAGTAAGGGTCATGGCTAAGGTATGTCTAATATATTTTGGTGTGATACGTACTAACTTAAAAGTTTTACTAATGTCTTGGAGCTTGATTAAGATGTCTTCAACTGAGGGATCGGCGTGTTGACTCGTGTCAATATCGGGAGACGATGATATAGCTGTCGGGTGTTTTGTCCTAGTATGTCGTAGAAAGCCACGCTTGGTGTATAAGATGCCACACACCGGGCAGGGAAGTTTCAGACTAGGTTCGGCGTCTGCGGTGTTAGGTTGTGCCAGCAGTGTCGTCATCATTGTTGGGGTTGAAGAGCTCCCGAACGGCAGGTAGGCGTGATCTTCCATTATGATGATTTGTGTAACTCAAGTAGTGCCTGAAGAACTTCAGAAATTGTTTCGATCGCCTTAGCTAGCTCCGGACTGACTACTGAACGAAGGCCAGACAGTGACGATAGGTTTGTGAGCGCCTTGTGGGCCTTGGCGTTGACCCGGCGCCGTGGTAAAATAACTCGAGACCTTTTAAACGTTCCAGCACGTTGTTGCCGCGGCATTCGTTTCTTTTTCGGTGGGTTCCTAGGCCTAATAAAATGATTGATGGGTTTCTATCCTCAGAGGTAGTTATACCTCTAACCGCAGCAGCATATGTTTTTTGGCCAATAGCGATATCGGCCGGCGTGGGAACTTGTTTACAAGATTTTTCTATGGTTGCTGCGGGGTGATTTACTTTTATCTGCTGGAGCGCACGAGCCTCACTGATGAGTCTACTCTTTTCCGTAAGGAAAAAAATCTCAGACATGAAGACGCGCCAGCAGGATGTGGTCCACGACAATTAACGCACCGAGGCGTGTTTTGACATGAAACGGCTATATGCCCTTCGGTCTCGCATATACGACAGATTTTCTGTAGACTACTTGAGGCACTTGAAGCAGACCATCGGTTGGTCCGGTTCGAGCACTACGGCGTGCGACTTGAAACTCAGAAATATAGAGGGCGGTGGTTGTTGGTCGAATGTGAGTATCACTCGGTTTAAGGGCTTCCGTCTGTCGCCCCGAGACGCGTGCAGGCGACGAACTTCAGTCACTCCCAGTTCTTTTAGTTCCTCGAGGATTTCCGCCTCTGTGAGAGCGATGCTAACACCTTGAATTATCGCCTTGTATGAAGCTATAGCTGGGCATGAGGCCTTTACATGTATCCCGTTTAATTGCTTGATGTTCAACAGGGAAGTCGCTGACCTTATGTTAGAAATCCGAACGGCAATACTTGACTTGTCACGAGAAATTCTACTTCCTGGGGACAATGTGTGAATTGCCTTGAATAAAGTTAGCAGTGACTCTTCTTCGAAGTTAACGGGCGTGTTACTTTCGGTGGGTTGCCTGCAAAAGACAATTTTGAGGGTGCCTATGGTACCTGCATTAATATCATTTTTAAGCTTGACCAAGTGTTTCAGCTCTCGTGTCGCCAAGCGTTTCTCTTTACGGGAAGTGTAAACTGTGAATTCACCGATATCATTGTCCTTGTTATCCGCTTCGTCTTGAACAGTCTGTTGAACAGTCTCCGGTAACGTCTTTCTCCTCTTTACGACTAAAATCATGTTATTCTCGGTTATCGGGATGGTGCTTTCAAGAGCGGGTCTTTCACGAGCGGCCTTCAGGCTATCCGATGGTAACACTACAGCGTTGGGAGCTGTTCCACTGAACACTGCACTGCTCGGTGCTCCATCTCCAGGTGCTGCATCTTTGCGCAGTCTCCACTCATTATAACTACTGCTAGCTACAATGCACGACAGGCTTGGCATCGTTAAGTTGTTGGACTGGGCCAATAAGGCGTGAAGTATATGAATGTCGTTGACGCCCCTGAGGTCAGCTCTGCTTTTGAGGCGCTCCGGGCCACGCTCAAACCTACGACAAAGCGTTTCCTATGTCTGAGCCCAACAATGTGTCAGGAGTACTGGA
Source organism: Dermanyssus gallinae (assembly GCA_003439945.1). NCBI lineage: Eukaryota > Metazoa > Arthropoda > Arachnida > Mesostigmata > Dermanyssidae > Dermanyssus > Dermanyssus gallinae. The sequence continues at coordinate 737,281 of QVRM01006895.1, read as the reverse complement.
CTAATATTCGTTTGTCTTTTTTCCGGCGGTCTTTGCAAGTTGAGACAGAATGCTAACAAGGTGTCTAGTAGATATCCTAGAGTAAAACACCAGAAACTAGGACGGCGAGATACTTGTTTTCCAGAAAAAGATATACACTTTCTGTATATGTGGCAAACGAGGCATTATATAGAACTTGTTTCGACATTTTCAAAAACTCGAGGAAACTGAAAGAGTTCCAGACGGCGCTGGAAGTTCCTAAATAAGACTTTTGGTACGAGACAGGGCTTCGTTCGGTTCTGTCTACGTGCTCCGGTGATTTGTTAACAGTGAGTAAGTATATGTATTATGTACGTCTACAATGATTTAAGTTAGCATTTTAATTTCATCTGTAAGCCAGTTCGATTTATCAGCACACAATTTTATACTTCCTTTGAATTAAGCTGCATTGTGTATTGTGTTGAATAGGTCTGTCAAAATAAGGCTCAGTGGTATGCGTTTTGATTCTAACTTCTTTGTCGCCATTTTGTTTATCAACAAGTCTTTCTTCCAGATGAATGCAATCATAAAGCGTCAGCATTACTTAAAAGAACCATTCAAATATATATATATATATATATATATATATATATTCGCTTATTATTAAGAACAATACAACTATGCAATTGTGAGGTGTGAATGTTTCTCAGCCCATCGCACCTAATATCGACGCGGCATTTTTTCTGCAAACCAATGAAAGCAGCTGCCTCAGTAACTCACCTTCGCGTGCCTTCTCGGTGCTTGATTGTATTCGATTACTTAAGTATTTTATATTTATCATAATTTTTTTGTTTATAATAGTAAAAGTAATATTATTAACTTTACGGTTACATGCGTTATATATATATACATATATAGATATATATATACATACATACATGGGTGCGTTGTAAACAATAGCGTGAATAATTGAAGTACTACTGCTATCCGGTAATACCTATTGTCCACACGACTAATCAAGAGGCACGAACGTATTGGGCAGCAAAACGTAAAGCAAAACGTAAAGCGAAATAAAAAAATAAACAATATGTTACAAGAAAAGTTGGACTATGGAAACGGCGTCGGAAATCTAGAGGTCAACGCACGCCCGAAACACTGCGGTCGCAGCAGCAACAGCCACCGCAGGTAAGATCGTGACGGCGCCTTCTCTTTCCGTCGCCTGACAAATCTCCGCGTATCCGACTAATTGGAGGAGAGTGAGTTTTCCATATCGGCGCCTGTAACCGGACGACTGCACATTTGCTAGTAATAAATAATAACTAGTGGGGCAGACGGAGCTTCTAGTCTCCAGATCTCATCAACGTGTCGCCACTATCACCGTCATCACCAGCAGCAGCAGCATCATCATCATTATCATTATCATCATCTCTATAGCTATCATCCTAATAACATCTCAGTCGGCGCTCCGATGGCTGGTGGCGGGTAGCACTAAAATAGCGGAATTTTTTGAGGCTGCTATTACTGGCTAGAATTATGCTTCTACTGTCTACTAGCTGCAATAGCAACAGCAGCAGCAACAACAACAAGAACAACAACAACAACAGCAGTCAAGAAGACCAGCAGCGGTTAAAGAACCAGTCGGCCAATTACTACACTCAGTCAATCAGTCAGTCAATCAATCGGGCATTTGCTCGTTCACTCGCTCACTCATTCACTCATTCACTCATTTACTCACGAGTAGACAGGACAGACAGACAGATACACTGACAACACAATGGAAGAGCAGAGAAGGCGTTACGAACCCCCGTGTGTGATCCAGACGCAGCGATGGCAACAGACAGACAGACATACACACAGAAGCACCAAACAAGCAAGCAACAAGCGACTACTAACAACAACAACAACAACAACAATGCTAATACCATCAACATTGCTCTGTTGTTATCGTTGCTATTGTTACTGCTGTTGTTGCTGCTGCTGCTGATACGACTGCTGATCTTGCAGCAGTAGTCGCTGTTATGGCTAAAACCGCCATCGTTACGCTCCTACTACTACTACTACTACTACTACTACTAAGTAGAGTTTTCGGGCTGACTGACCCTCAGCCAAGATTTAACGTTGGCCACGGAACTGTTTTTCACGTTGCTGCTTCCGCATAGACGGACTACCCCCCTTAAATACAAATCGGTTGGGCAACGGTGGGGCGGCTCGAACCCGCGCACCCCCTGCTATGTGTCTGTCTCCTCCGGTCGCCGCGAGTAGGCGCAGACTTAAGCCGCCACCACGCCACCGGGCTCCTACTACTACTACCAATACTACTTTTTTTTTCATTGGGCCGACCACACTTGTGGCACGGCAAATTTATTTGAAAACCTGCGGAAATGTTTTGCACTTTACTTCGCGGTTTTTTGGTGTAGTTGTAGATCTGGGGGTCAACTCCCTTTCTCTCTCTCCCTCCCTCCGTTTCCTGTCATACTTCAGGTCAACTTTGTTCATGATCTTCTCGATCATCTGTGCTCCCCGAAACCACATTTTCTTGTCCTCGCACATCTTTGCAATCAGCTCGTCCACTGCTTGGGTCCCGTTCTGGAAGATGTCCGCCGATGTTCGTTGATCTTCGAGGACTGGGCAGAAGCAGACTGTGTGAGTAACGTCGTCCACCTCTCCCGTCTCGCATGTTACGCAGCCTTGGGCCTTGCGCGATCTTAATCTTACAGAGGTACGCCTGGAAGCAGCCATGGCCCGTCAGGAAGGATTGGATCAGGTAGTACGTTGCCTCCCTGTGGCCCCTGTTAAACCATATGGTCAGGTCCGGGATGAGGTGCCTGGTCCACGCTCCCGGACCACTACCACTACTACACTGCTACTACTACTACTACTGATCTGGCTGCTTGTACGCTGTCCGTCAATCAACAAGAAAGGGAAACAGCAGCAATAACAGCAACTGCAGTAACAGCAGTAGCAACAACAACGAGTACGACGACGACGATCAATTGTGGTTCGTTCATAAATAATCTCTGTTAGGTATAAATCAATCATAAATACATTTAAGTAGCATCTTGAGAATAGTTACTATTATTCAACTTACCGCTAGACTAATCTAACTGCTACTCAAAGCACTATTTCAGAGAGGCTGTAGGGGGTGGGGCTGTTTGTTTAATCGTGTGATGGTAGAACGGTAATCTTTTGAATCATTGTGTATATGCCCAGTCGTGCCCCAATCTACGAGGGCGATGAAACCCCATAGTAGCAACGACGATAAAAAAATACCTAGCGCTGCGCTACTACTACTAGAAGGCTAAAGGGAGATGAACACTACGTGTTATCTCAGAAGAGCTCTCTATCGGTATCAGTGAATTGCCGCTCGAGCTGGGGTCCGCAGAACGTTCTAACAAGCCTAGGTGCCGGTTACTCTCGCAGTTCACACATGCCGCTTGGCAGGACGATGTGCGATGGCCTATGCGCTAACATTTAAGGCATCTAGCCAGACGTGGTGGCCTGACAACAGCGGCCGCGTAGGTCTGGAGGCCAAGAGTCCTTTGCTTTTGAGCAGCACCTTATTGGGATGGCTGCTTGGCTGCTCGTTTGCCTCAATAACTCCGGTGAGGCTGAGTTCCTGCAGCAGAATCTCTTATTCCTGGACGTGACTTGCTAACGTAGCTGATGACGCCCCGGATGTTGTCGACACACACACTTGATGCCGCTTTGCTGCAATCTTGTTAGGTTTGTGGTGCACATCCGTTGCCGCCATTTCTCAAACGTGTCGACGGTCGCCTACATCTGCCCATTCTGTTGTTAGAGTAACCCAGATGTTAGCGTCTGCCACATTAAGGTGCAGATCCTTGCGCATATCTATTGCGTTGGCTCGGGACAATGGGCTGCCGTCTTCAGCTGCACTGAAGATAACACGCAAAGCCTCGTGTGCCCCTAACCCAAACCTCTCGATTTGCGGCAGTTCCCGTGATGTGACCGCCTCGGTGTCGATTGCCTGCACCACTTACTAGGTGTCGCTGCTCGGTCTTGCACGTCGAACGACATCAGGTTGTCGCCAGGCATCTCTTAATGCCCGCGGGCGGCGTTTCGCCACCAGTTCCGCACATGGGCGATGCGATCGCATCTGCAACCGCACAATCGGCCGTGGTCGTGTTGCTTTCCACAGAGACCGTGTGGTGACCGTCCTCAGTGAGTGTCTCAGGATATACATAGTATATGTCCTCAGGATATTTACAGTATTTGTCCTTAGGATATTTACAGTATTTGTTCTCAGGATATTTACAGTATTCATCCTCAGGATATTTACAGTATTCATCCTCAGGATATTTACAGTATTTATCCTCAGGATATTTACAGTATTTATCCTCAGGATATTTACAGTATTTATCCTCAGGATATTTACAGTATTTCGCCTCAGGATATTTACAGTATTCATCCTCAGTATATATCCAGAGAGTCAGGTGGACCTAATACCTGTCCTGACCTAATACCACCAACCTCGGCGTTGCTGTACCGAACAACAAGCGCCGGAACACAAACAAGCAAAAGTCCAAAATTAATGAAAAACGAAACGCATAGATGTCAGGGGTATTAAGGCGCTGATGAATTAGCGGTTGTCAATAGCACTGCCACTAAGCCACGACGACCTGTTGGCCCCAATAACCCCTAAGCTACAACGTCTTCTGCCGCAACTATGTTTAAACCTAGGCGAGCAAATCGAACTTGGTCAGCCGGAGGGCTCGAAATGAATCCGATTCCACAGATTCGCAACCAAACTGTCTCCGAGCGTGCACTATTCAGCCAGTCGAGCTCTCACTACACGCACATTGATTCGTCGTCGATCACTACAAAAGTCGAAATCAAAACTCAGAAACCAACCAGCTGTACGCAGCCTGCCCGCTATTGAATCAATTTGAACGTACGTATCTCAATTCATTCCCTTGCTGTAGGTTTCTGTAAGCGCACGAAGACTAGCACCCACGAAGGACATTTTACGTTAAATTACAATTTCATTATTTTACAAATAATTAAATACAACTTGGCAGCGCAGACTCATACTGCTCACGGGCTTGAAACTTTAATTAAATTCGTGCTGGAAATTATGATGACAGGTCAATCTTGGACCGTCGCCGATATTGTACACATGGTGAACAGATTGCGTTCGTGTCAGCGAAAATTTACTGCCAATAGGAAATTAATCTTCTACACCATCATACGATCTTTGTTAAAGCGAGGCACCGTTGCAAAGATAGACATTTGTCAAGGACAGGAAGACCATGGTTGTATTTGATAAGATTAAAAAGACGCGGCCCATTGTGACCTTTCGCAGAACAAAGAAACTATACTTATATGCTAGCAGCTCGACGGTTTGAAGCTAAGATCTTCGGATATTCTACCACACCCACTTTATTGTCCTGACCTTCCTTTAGATTATAATCTGCTTCACTCAGGTCAGAAATATCTTAAGGAGGAACTTTGAAAACCAGGACGATTTGTTTGTATCAAAAGACGAAGAATTATTAAGTCTCAATAGGAGAACGTTGGAATAAAGGTTACCGTCAGTTTTGGTAGCAGTTATTGGCATATTGCATATGTGAAAGATTAATCTGAACATTTGCCTTGATAATCCGATTGGATTCTCTGACTAAATATATATATATATATATATATATATATAAATGTCGGCAATGCGGCAGTTTTATAGTGTCCAATTAATGGACACTATAAAGGACTGCCTCGAGAATAAGCTCGACTTGTAGCGCTCCTCACAAGCCCTAGTCTGTTAATCACATTTCTCTGTAACCATAAAATTAAATAATAAATATCGTAGTAATCAGCTCTCTCTCCATATAAATATATATATATATATATATATATATATATGCACGTGTACGGTATACATATCTACTCAGGCTACAATTGAACTAACGTTTCACTGTACAAACAGAAAAAAACATCTGAAATTGCTTTAAGAATCCAACATATATGCAGATCATGCCTACTAACCTACCGCATAAAGGGCAGGTCTATTCATACTATATATATAATTTTGTTTCAATTGTTTTTAATTGTTATTCACTGATACATAGCGCACTCTGCCATAGAAAAACAAACGCGTGATCGTGTTATACTACGCACCAGCTATAACTACTTTGTAGAAGTGATCAGCATAGTGCCCAACCGCCGAAGCGCCACGATAAACTCCCTAATCGTCGTCGACCAGATCAAGTTCCGTGCGGATGGCGAATACCTCCCATTTACTTGCTTACCGCTTCTCTCTCTCTCTCTCTCTCTATCCCCCACATACGGAGCGCAATCGTCTCTTTATAGCAACAGCTTCGTCTCTCTCGGCGTACTCCTGGCGTTCCACACAATTAAGCTTAACCAACACGGGCCAATTGGCACGCACCTCTCAATTCCCAGCCCCGTGGCTCCGCCAACGTGCCCGTTCCCTCTTTGTTCCTCTTTGCCGTACGCTTTTGGGGTTGTGGCCCGCCTACGTATGTCCATTCGTACATCGATCAATGATCCATCCATTCACACCAACCGACCTACGGCGATGACTACTTCTTCTACTGCGCGACTACTCTAACCCTAAGGCACGGCGGGCCTAAGGGCGCCGGTTTATAGGGACGGCAGCCGCCATTCCTTCATTGGCCCGATTGTGCCGACTTGGGTGTAAGAGCGCCCGCCAGGCGTCTTCTAACCAGCCCAAACAAATCACCTCTCGTCAGGCAGTACAGCTGCATTAGCTGCGATAACTCACTAGCTGCAGCCGACGAGCTGCTTAGGAGTATCTATTCGTGCGTGGATCTTGCCCAAAAGATGCGCCACGTTTGTTACTAGGCGTTACTTTTTTGGACACAGAAGGTTGGTCGGAAATATCTGATGCACCTGCGTCGCGGGCAGCGAGCGCCGACAAGCATGTGACTCACAGACATACTAAACCCCTGTTCCCGCCTCCCCTTCTCAGACTTAGAATTACGCGGATTACGCAGCGTTTCATTTGGCATCATACGTATCTCTACAATAACCTATTGTTACCCTGGCTGCTTTTGCATCCATGCTATAATGATGATAAAGACAGCAACCTACTATGATACCTAAATCAGCTAATGATAATAATTTTTCTCTGCGTCCTATAAAAATTTACCTCTGCATATTCACTGTTGTTAGAATTCTTGTGGCACTACAGTACCGAAGAAGAGAAAAGCTCCGTTTGCCCTTCGTGCCCTTGACACGTGGGAGTCTTTTTGTTGCAGTACGTATGCCAAGGGAGCTATGATGCCACTGACACCTTAGAGCAAGCCATCGCTCGTCGTGCCTATCCACCTTTTGGCGTCACACTTAGACAGGAAAGCGGGAAAGAACACACGCTTCTGACAGGAGACAGCAGGACGCAGCTAACGAACCGCAGCGGAAGACGACGTCACACGCCGGAACCGTCTGGCGTCTGGGTTGCAGGCACCTTCTGCTAGCTGCACTGACTGTTGTGACTCCGCTCAGGTGGAGCAGCAGGTATCAGCGCCGAGACAACGGCCGGCGGAACAGAGCGAACGAGCCGCATTCGAGCGTCCCACACGTCAACCCCGACGTGGCTGTATACGTCGCCGTCGTAGACGACAAACACACTCGTCAGGACGTCCGCTAATCCAAAAAACCCACCCCGTACCCCCGGCGTGGTCGCTGCTGCCCTGTTGGAGCGAAAGGATCCTCGCTACGCAGGCAAAATAGATTGTGCAATGCAACTGCTAAGCTCTGTGGTCCACTGACGTCAGTGCAATTTGTTCCGCTATCAGGCCGTGAGGGCACAGATGTTGCGATTCTTGTCGAGATTTGGTAAAAGGCAACAGCAACATATAGTTTTACTCATTATTACGTCACTGATTATTTGATACTCAAAATAGCACCTGACCGCACACGCCGATACGGCAATGTAGCAAGCCTCTACAATCTGAAGGCCCTTGAACGATTGAAGGCAGTTTGTGAAGCTCTGAGCATAAAGTGTGGGTATGCAAAGGACTGTTGAAAGAAGTGTAGGCTTAGTTACGCTCAGCAGAGTCTAATATGATGCAATCATTTTGCGAAAATGGGCCAATTACCCATAATTGCCCGTGGCCTTAACAGCCCACCGTTAGTAGTCAATAAGGCCGTAAAACAACCACGGTTGGCAATACTCACTATAATGTAGTATACTTTGATAGCTAATAAAAAGGATCGAGGCTCGTGTTGTATATATCCACATAATAGGGCTCCGTTCCGCTTTTATTCTACTCCGAAAGAAAGTTTTCAAACGTTAACTTCGAAACGTTTAGATTAAATTGTTTAAACAGTATTTCCATGGTAGCGTCATGCGGGCGTCAACAAGTATAATCTATGGGATAGTGTTGTTGAATCATTATAACACATGGGAACGCGCTGTTGACAGCATAGTGCACGTAAGTGAAGCATTTTCAGTGCCAAAGTAGAGTGTTAGCCTCGTTTTATCCTACAATGCACGTACTGTACTCGTCACATAAGGCATCCTAAATATATATATTTGATGAAGAAGAAACATACATATGAATATCGTGCAACAAAAATCGTACGAAAAACTCAGACGACATTTCAAATGTACTTTCACAAGGCACACTTAACTCAACAAACGAGGGTCTCCCGTCAGGAAAAGCACTCGTAAGCACGAAGGACTGACTCTGTTTTTCAACACATGCCTGCAAACAACAACAAAAACAACGATATCGTCCAAATTGCGCTGATCTTTGTTTGTCTCAACTTGACTCATCTCAATAGGGCGAAGGGCGACGGGTGGAGACAACTTTGTGAAGAGACATAATAAGGCACCGCTATTACACATGATTTATTTACACACCAGATTGGGTAAAATATATAATAGTACGATAAATATCACTACAGCCACTTAATGGTATTAATATTAAAAATCGCTCAGTGCCAGCTTTGTTTAGAGAGGAGATTGCATTGCAGTCACTGCCATGATATCTAACACATATACCACAACACTATTTACAAACACATGTGTCGCAGGGTTCATGGCAAGCGTTTTTCTGGCATAGAAGGTGCTGGAGACCGTGCACAGCAAAACGGGCGGTTATGTGCCCGTTTGTCCTGCACGTGCTTTTCCATTCTGACCTAACCATTACATGTTGCATGCATTGAAAATGTGGGTCGATCTCTGCCATTTTCTCTTCATATCGCCGTATGAATTCGCGGGGATCTCTAGGAGCGCAAACTGTTGTTGATCTGTTCCACGAATAGGGGAGCATCGCACAGCAAACACGTGAGGCTGTTGTATGCTGACGTATGTAAACCTAGTACCCGGTTCAAATAAGCCGATTTCACCCGATCGAGTGCACCAGGTTGAGTCGAGCTTAACTTTGCCCATACAAGCTGGATCCCGTATGATGCAATTGGCGCTATTTTCATATCATAAAGCAGAACTATATATATATACAGGTCGTAACTGAGTTTGCTTGTAGGTAGACAAGTTCTTATTATGCGCCACATGTCCTAGTAACCATAACAGTTAGTAATAAATGAAGTATTGTTCTTACTAGTTCTTATTATAAATCATAAAAGAGAGGTTTCAGAAAAAAACACAGCAAGAATTCTGAGGACAACGCTTTATAGGCCATGCGCTTGCACCGTATGGCTTCGCAGAATACGACAACCAAAACGCAAGATTATGCGCAAGTTTTGACGCCAATTTGCCCAATTGAATAAACAAACGGCATTCCATGCTTTACAGCCGCAGTAGGTTTAACTTGTAGCAAACGCTTGTGACCTTTGACAGTTACATGGACACAGTCAAACTGGAGATACATGAACAGAAAACAAATTTAAACGATTAAATCGGCGCCGTGGTCGACGATGATCATTATTGCCTTCGAAAACTGGCAGAATCCCAGTTAATGTTTAATGCTTGTTTGTATTACTCTAATACGCACTACGCCGCTTTGAAATAATTTTGCTTTCTACAGACAACCGCTATTGATCGGATCAAACCTGGGTATTCTGGTGGCGTTTTTCGTATACACGGCTTTTCAACTCGGAACATAAAACATGCGGTTCATTCAGCAGGAATATCATTATGCAAATGTGATGCGATTTAAAGGTCAAGGAAACACTGTTTTTGTCGAAAAATGCGCCCTATGTAAACAATTGAAGGTTAGCATGCGTGCGGTAAGTGTCTGTAATGATAATTGCAATTTACCATGTGCGAGATAGCTCGTATTGTATTTCAAGATTACAGTGTCTTGACTGACCTAGTACACACGCTGGCCAGATCGCAAAAGATCATGATTCGCATGAATCAGAGTTGATGCCAGGGCTCGGGACGTTAATATTTACAGAACGCGCAGAATCGCAAAAATCGTCGTCCACCCTACTCAGCTAGAGAAACAGAGGGAGAGAGAGAGAGAGAAAGATCTAGCAACCAACTGCAATCTGCGATGTAGTGTGTCTACGCTAAAGAAGAACATGTGGCAATAACACACCGAAATAGACACAACCCTATGTATCTATTTCGGTATGTGACAAAGAACACGATCAGCAGTTTACAGCAGATAGTTTGCCACGACATAGTGGCGGCGTGGTGGTCGAGGGGTGGGTCATGGCGCGCTAGTCATGGTTGTCATCATCTACCGGGGGTGACGCCGGTTCGATCCCTGTTGTTGTTGATCGAATTTTCTTTGAGCAACGCTCATTAAGAGTCGATGATAAACCATACCGCTGAGTGAGAGTCGCGACGAGCGACGAGCCCACCGCACTGCGAAAACTAACCGCTGTTGGTTCGTCGTGATGTCGATGACGAGGAAATCACGAAATACAACGATCGTTCTGTTCTGATCGTTTGGGTGGCAGACATGAAAGAACAACGAAGAAAGAAATAGAACGACCGAAAGACGGGTGAAAGCAAGAGAAAGCCTGATTAGGCCCGATAAGCGGTCGACTGACCGCTGGAGGGGACGTGGACGGTGCGACGCGAGAGGGCCGGGAGCATCCAGGAACCGCCCGGAACCCGGCGATCTTCATGGCGGACCGAGGTTGTAGCAAGCTGGCGCCCGTAGTAACTGACGGAGCGCAGACCAAGACCAAGATAACGACGGGCTAATGTTACACCTCATTTCTCAGACATATGTATATACATGTATATATATATATTTATACATGTATATATATATATATATATATATATATATATATATATATATATATATATATATATATCTATATATACTGTCGTCGGCTGCGACGGAAAGCGACTGATCCAACAGGGCCGGTTGCTTGCCGCCCGTAGCGTACATACAGCAGAGCAGAGCACTATTCTAATACGCCAGTGCATCAGGCCCAGGCTTCCATCTCGAGCTCGAGAGAAGCCGACCAGGATGGGCAAGATATGCTACGTCTCTCTTTTTTCCGCTCTGTCAATAAAAATCTGTCAGTTTGATAAATTATATATATATATATATATACATATATATAAATATATACTTATGTCGTTGTTTTCTCTGGTGTGACAACGACGCCGCGTGACGAGACACTGTTTAGAGAAACTCTGTACGGGCGCCCTCGCAGAGTGGACCAACTGATGCCGCTGCTGCTGCTGCTATAATATCTAATATAGGGGCAAAAAGAAGGCCTGTAGAAAATACGTATTGTGAAGTTCTGCGGGCTGACGCCCAATGATAGTCCCAGAAGGCTGCTGCGGCGCCGGCGGCGGCGGCGGCTATTGTGGGCAGGCCCAACCCGCAGACGCACAGAGATGCGGCAAACACAACAAAAAGGACTTTCTGCCTCATGTGTTCTCCCCCGGGGCCGAAGATTGTCGATGATCGGAGGGACACTGACCATCGGCGAGCGGGTCGTCGTCGTCGTTCTGTAGCGACCGTTGTGTGCGATGCCGCTGTAGTAGTTGTCCCCCCGGCCATCGTCGCAGTTGGGCGCCTCTCACGAGGAGAAGACAACTGAAAGAGAGAATCGAGATCGAGAGCGACCTGATAACGGGCAACGACCACGCTGGCATCGGTAATAGTGGCAACAACAACAACAACAACAACAAAAACACTAGCAGCACCAGCAGAAACAATACGGGGAGCAACAACAACAACAACAACAACAGCGGTAACAGCAGTAGAAAAACATGAATGATCAAAACGACAGTGACAGCAGCAACAACAACAACAACAACAGCGACAGCAACAACAACAGAAGACAACAGCAACAACAGTAAAAACATCAACAAGAACAGATTTGACGGCTACACCGTGGCCAAAGCATCATCAACAACAGAAAACAACAACAACAACGACAACAGCAAAAACAACAACAGCAGCAGCAACAACAACAACAAAAACAACATGAACAACAGCAACATGAACATCATCAACAACAATAACAACATTATTATCCACAGCATCATCAACAACAGCAGCAGCAGCAAAATGAACAACAACGACACCGACGCTAGTAACCGCACCAGCCACCAGAAGAAGACAGGGTCGGAACAAAAGAAGCTTGCCGGTCTTATCGCTGCGTCGCTGCCGCTGCTGCCGCTGCGGGTGCGGGTGCCGTACTCCTCCATTATCAGCATTGCTGCCATTATCACCGTATAAGGCCTAATTAAGGCCAGCCGATAAGAGCTGTCACGGAACGCGCCGCGTCTACGTAGGCACACGCGCGTGCATACATACATACATACATATGTACGCCGGCCGGAGGGCTCGACCGATGTTGATAATGATGATCATGATGGCGATGTCACGCACGTTCGCTAGCGAAAGTCTAGCACGTCCAGTACGTGAGCGCACTGTGACGACGTCGTCGTCATCGTCGTACAGTATCCGTGCATGACACCCCCCAGGGAAGCGGGAGTGGGGGAGAGGACGCCCCACATCAAGGGGTTGAGGAACTCCCCCTCGCCTGGTGCTTGGTAGAGCGACATGCCACGTGCACGCCTTACTCGGTCTGCACATGGATGCATGAGGTCATGCAATAGCACTGTACGATGTATAGTTGTTTTATATTAAACATTTTTTGCACTCTTCTGCTAATGAGTTTAAATGTGACATTTTGAGATATATATACTAATATATATATATATATATATATATATATATATATATATATATATATATATATATATATATATATATATATATATATATATATGTATATATGTTGTGAGACGCGTTGATGTAATACAGACATATATGCATACACCCACTTTTAGGAACAACATATTTGGCACCCATTATATTTGGCGCTAGGCATATTTTATACTCAATAATAGTAATGCCATACTAAGAAAATATTTTTTTAAGGCACGAGCGACTAGAATGCTGCGTTTATGTATAGTATGTTGAAAAATCACAAGAAATTATTTAATTGAAAAAAATGTTATATTGCAATGACAACTTTAATTTATCAGTGTGTATTAATTCTGTATGCTCTAAACAAGATGTGGTACTTATCATTGATTCAATTAACTCATCAGTGAATTGCTGTGAGATATTATTCCATTCTTCGAGCCTGGCATTCGTGACCTCTGGAAGTGTTACTGAAGCGGAAGTTCTGGCTTCAACTTGTCGTTTAGTTCATTCCACACATGCTCGACGGGATTTAAATCAGGAAAAGGGATCGAAGATGGGAAGTAGGTGGAATGCAAAGTATGTTGACTTTCGATTAAGATTATTTTAGCTTCTCTGAGGTGCACTCGAATAAGTGCAGCGGTGCGCCGCCTAATACTTCTGTGCATGAAGGTTAAGTTAACTTCAATAGGCCTAGCATAATGCACCACGAGGTGCGTCAAAATATAATTAACGCACCGTCGGGCAGGAATGAGAAATTCTTTCATGAGAGCCGTCAGCCGTAAAAGACCTCCACGATTTCGGTTGACCTGTCTAAGTATGTTGCACCCCAATTCAAGGCAAAAAACCACCGCCGAAACTGACACGCTCCACAATGCAAATGCTCCACCTGCGTCTCGCGACTGGAGAAGACACATAGGGGCACGGCTTCGAGCCCAACCGTTGCACATTTGTATTTATGGGGGTCCGTTTATGAAGCAATGCGAAAAGCAGTCATGTGGACAGTTAATCTTGGCTGGGGGTCAGCCCGAGTGTATCGGCTTCCCAGAGCTCGTTGTTATTAATTGTTATTATAAAACAATGCCACTAGCCCACCGGCAAGAAACATTTCACTAGACACTTTGAGTTGTGCTTGATATGAGACACCTGTGAATTGAGTGAAAGTAACTAAGCCAAAATCGCATATGTGAGCATTTTTTGCAGTTTACTCCTGCGCTTAAACCTGAAAATGAAACGTACGATTTCATCATTTTGGTCGTGTTTAAAACTAATTTAATTGTTTTTAGGAACGGTGTAATCCAATTTTAATAGAACGTTACTATTGTGATTACGAATTATGCTTAAGGTCAAAAATGATAAATAATGCAATTTGTCGTCCCGAAGTATACATAGATATTGCACGTTCTGGAACGTGCTACTCAATACTTACAGTCAACTTAAATAAATTTCAACAGTGCTACCACGACCCCTCAGTTTTGCTTAGCGTTGGAGGAGCTTTCTTCGAGCTGATTACATTTATTTGATTAGTGTTCCTTCGTAACAAGCTCGTTTGACAACAGGCAAACACATAGATGTTTGGCAACGTCACAGAAACACACATTTCTGGTCCCCTGAGTCGCAATTGAGCACCCATCCGTCTGAGATGGCCAGATGAAGTTAATTAGCGTATCTTGTCCATAGCTGTTGAAATAATATCTAAGTAAGTTGTCGAGTTTTCGAATGTGAGCATTCAGGTTGACAGCTCCTCGAACGTCGGTTGAAATGTTCCACTCCAAAAAGAATTTCTACTTCTAGTAAAAATACGTTTTTCAAATAGAGTCATAGATTTATTTGGCAATGAAACCGTTACATACAATGTTAATTTGATAAAAGATATAAAAGTATACCTGTGTATTGTGCATGTGCACGTATAAGCAACCTACTTTCAGAAGGAGCGGCACTTGGCTAATTTTAGTGGTTACTTGTATATATATATATATATATATATATATATATATATATATATATATATATATATATATGAAGACACGTTGTACCTATCGGGTCAGTTCCGACCAGCACAGAAGAAGAGGTCGGTCTCTTACCTACCGGATGGCATTCGCTTTCGCCGGCGCTATATATTTTCATAGCCATCAGGCCATTGCCGGCCTGGCGGTGACACCGCAAATATGCCAGCAGGAAGTTGTCCAACGGAACGCTTCCGCCGACGCGCCGCGACAGGTTTCATTATCAGCGGACGACCGACAGATCGCCGAAAAAAAATATTGACGGAGCGGCGAAATCTGCCTGTATAAGTATGAACTTAGAGATGTGGTCGTGTTTCGGGTGGTGGTGCCGGTTTCGATAGAAAGATATGATGGACATTTTTAGCGCTTTTCCGCGAAACGCGTGCAGTATGTAGAGTGGCCGTTTTGCTTCTGCTGAGCGAGCGGCTTGTTATTCGGTCAATTGCCGGCGTCATTATTTGCGGCGTTCGCTGGGTAATTCGGTGACCTCGGTAAACTGGCAAAATGGAACCTCGGTGAATTGGTAGGGATTTTTCTTTTTTTCCCTTTTTTATCTTAGTTTTTGCCTTCCATTTACTTACATTATAGCGCCGGTAAGCCATAACCTTGTTTAGCGCTCTCCAATAGCAAGAATGCTTCTTTAGAACACGAATTCTAAACAAGTGGGAATGCAACCGATTTCGGTTGTTGTTCACAGGCTGCTTCACGACTGCAGACACTGAGAGAGGGCGCTAAGTACATAATGAAATACAACATAGTACACTCAATATACTCTAACGAGTGTTGAGAGCATAGCAAAACTTTGCGAGTTTGCGCAGAGAGAGTTTGTAATGCGCAAAATACGTCACTGAACGCTCAAAAACTGCTAAAAGTTATCCGGACTTCACGTGGCTAATGGCACCACCAAAATAGCCGACGAAAAAGTTTCGACTCTTTGCGTCTGCGCACTAACGAAATGGGTTGTTTGGGCGTCTCGTTGTCTACGCCACCATTAAACATGTAGCAGCACTCCAGAAAATTCGGCAGCAAACACAGGTGTGTCAGAACGACGACACAGGAGCGCGATTCCATTCGGAACCTCCGCGCAACGGACAATATTAATGGATTTGCCGGCAGCTGTCAGCACGTCGTGCTGTTACTGGACGCGTGATGGACGAAAATCCTCGACCAAACTTGTGTTGTACTGGTTAATACCCCGCACCCCCCTCCGTCTCTCATTAAACAACGAATCTCTACTGGCAGTCTACTGGGCGGCGCGTCGTGGTTAGCCAGCCAGAGTAGCGCTATTATTAATGAATTCTTTGTTTGAGTTGGTGTCATTTCTACGGGTGCGTCCCCCCCCCCCCCCCCCGTGAAGCAAACTTGCGTCCCCGATCCCATCTGAAGCAGAAGCGGTAGTATGAATCGAAGCAATTGTTGTTGTTGTCGTTGTTGTTGTTGTTGTTGCTGCTGCTGCTATAGACGTGATAAACGTCGCAGCCGCGGCACAAACTAAGATACCCTTATTACGCAAGGAAGATTAGCAATCTCGGAAAACATTGTATCAGTAAATAACGGCGCTGTATTCGCGGTAATAAATAAAGGCGTGATATATAATTTTTTATTCGCTCCATGAACAACAGAATGGTCAACAGGCCTAAAGAGTTTCAAGCTGCTCTTGTATCAACGTATTGCTCCTCCAGGTGCACAAATTCTTTCAAACACACATGGGCTTAGTCCGTAAGCCCTCCCTTCAATTTGAGTACACGTACTGATCGAAACCGGCTGCTGGTGGTGCAGCCCTCGGCAGGGAAATCGACAGGAAATACTTCAAACGTACTACTAATGGATACCTAAACGACAATACCTCTTTTTTGTAGAGAAATGTTGCATAGTACCTGTACTCAATCCAAGTAGTGCAATATTTAAACATACATATCAATCGTTAGCGATCGTGTGTTAAACTTTATATAATTTAAGAAAATTGTGTAAGACACTCTAAACCACACAAATGCATTTATCTATTTCAACTTGCTATTACACTACAAATTATATTTTTCTTTTTCTAGTCTTTCCTCACAGTAAAACCGTGTTGTTTAGGGTATCGATAGCCTCACGCGATCACACATACACCTGTGCGCTCTAAGAAACGCTTTTATTATATCAATGTTTGCTTTAGCTTAAAAGTGTTCATATATATATATA
Source organism: Dermanyssus gallinae (assembly GCA_003439945.1). NCBI lineage: Eukaryota > Metazoa > Arthropoda > Arachnida > Mesostigmata > Dermanyssidae > Dermanyssus > Dermanyssus gallinae. Next base: position 720,036 of record QVRM01006895.1, on the reverse strand, counting down.
TATACAAGTATGCTACATCATAAGCTTTTTGGCCTTGAAGTGTGTCCGCCGTCCACTGGGATCTGACAATGAAACGTTCGTCGGTTCGATCTCTATTGTTCGCTTTTATTACGATTCGTTCTACGAATACGACATTTACTGGTATTTGCAGTTTGGCTGCTATTACTACTACTACTACTAGTTCCACTACAGCCACGGCATATTTGATTGTGATGGCCACTGGATCTAATCTGATTTAAGTTGCTTCGACTCCTTGAATCCCCGCCCCCCCCCCCCCTCCACCTTATTCCTTGTTCAACGCAACAGGGAAACGATTTGGGTGTAGGCTGTTCCCTGCCACGTTCGAAGCAACTTGACCCTCGAGCCTTACCTAGGCCGCTGCTTTGAGCTTTCTTTTTTTTTCAGTCCGGCTTGTAGAATCCATCCAGCTCGGTTCGCCTGCGACTACTGGTAAAAGAAGGAACATCTTCCTATACAGTTGCTATTTGGATCTTGCGAGCGGGGCTTAGCAGCGACCTGTACTGCCTGACGACCCAGTAGATTATTGAGGACTTCATATATTTGCCAGATGATGTAAAGAGCATGAAAAAAGCGCTGAAGAAGGGGGCTGAGAGCCCGAGACGTTTTCTTTCTCTGACACAGGCGCCTGTCTGCGTCGACAGCTTAAGCTTTACGTCTTTTGGTAGGCTTCCTATTTCCCTGTCTCTGTGTTTCTCTATTATCGCTGTGATTCTCTCATTTCTTGTCCTATTGGCAAGCGTCTAGTTAAAGACTAAGGGCGCTCCTTTATTGGATAAGCCGCGCTGTGCTTCTGTGAACATTCCTGTGAAGTTTAAAGCAGGCGTTTCTACAACAACAACGACAAGTAAAATTTCTCGGAAAAAGTTACCATCAACGATATATCAGAGGCTCAACTTGGCAACAACTTAGCTACTCGCTTTATCGCCATTACTTGTGTTTTAAAATGTTTCAGACTAAGCTGTGTGTCAACCTACAATAAGATATCGGTGTGGTGCGTACAGCTGGAGTTGTGCGCGAAGGCTCTGAAATAGCCCGCGCCGCCGCATTTGATTGCAACTATTAAACAGTTATACCGTGTGCACTTTGTGCACAAACAAAAACGTGCCCAATTCGTCATTGTGAGCTTCCATATGGGGCTACACAGCGTTCGATTCCTCTTCTCCCATTATGTGCTTGTTTACTTTTTACCTCTAGTAGAAGAACGTTTAAAAAAATTAGCTAGTGACCTTTAGTTACTCTCTGCCTGGTCCATGGTTCACGAATAATCGATAAATGTACGAGCCAGCAAGAGTTCTATGCAGTCGCATATAAAAAAAAATGTAGTTTATGCCTATGCACGAAAGAAGATGTGCGTATGTGCTTTGCAGAGTGGTACAAAGTGGACAAAGCGCATGGCAATTTCTGTGGGCCGCGCAAACTCCCTATGTCCTACTGCCATGGCCCATAGGATATGGGGGTATTTTAACAAATAACGCAATAGACGGAAAAATTCAGAATAGTCCCACCGAAACTCAACACATCTAGTCCAACGAACATTAATGGCCTTTATACCACGAGCAAAAAAGACGAAACCTAAAATACTCACTCGTCTACGGCGCATATCGCATCATTGTTGGTCTGATATATTTTGCCGGGAAACTTTAACACAGTTGTTTTTCATTTTCCGAGGCTGTTTTCAGCCATCCAGAACGTGGTGCATCTTCGGTGGCCACACTACCTCTTTCAAATGAGACAATCAGTTTAGTTAATTATAATAAGGTAATGATACGCCGGTGCATCAGTTCCGTAAAAGCGTCTGGCTCCAATTTTCTGAACGGATCTGACATGTTACAGTTACGCTACATGCAACTCAAATCTCACCGACACGATGCTTGTCACGGATCACTACTGACGAATGAGACCACGTCAAGTGGGCTGACGATGCATATACTAAAATTGCATATCTGCGAATAACAGTCTCGGTTCTCACGCTCACAGGACGATTTTACAGCTTGTTCAAACATCAAATGTTATTGTTTGTTTCTTAGGGACGCCGGTTCTCTTTTCTCAAATCAGACACGGTCATAAACTAGCGCTGTTCTAAGCGATCGCCTTCTCATCAGGCCGTTTCAACCGGCGGTCGAATCAGTGCACATTGGGCAATTCACAACAATACTTATTTTTGTTACTTCCGAAGAACGCGGAAGTTCTTTCTTCCAGCGTCTCTCACCCGACACTGCATGATCGAATTACATGTAGACATGCGACGGTACGAATTTCCTAATCACTCCTGTGAGGTGATTTAATAAAAACACTATTTAAAGGGTGTTCAAATGAAAACGTACGAAACGTCGTAACAACCAAAACGGTTACAATGTGAATATGGGGTAATGTAGTGAGATATCTAGGGACGCAAATCAAGTGTCATTCAGGTGAATCAAGTGACATAGTGAAGCGGCTGCGCATGTCGGAGGAGGGAAGCAGACAGTTGTGTGCCCCGTCTAACTAACCCGGCAGTGCGTGTGATGACATCGTGGCGTTTTCATTGCAGCACTCGGTGATTGAGGAGAAGCAAGATGTTATCAGAGTTCGGGAGTGGGTTTCGAAGAACTTTAGCGAACCGCAAAATGAACTGCGTATGCGGCTAGCCTTGCAACACCTGTTTCGGTACTATGAGAACCCTGAGATAATTTTTGGAGTAAGACATCGTTACCAATGACGAGAGATAGTGCCATCACTTCGATCCAGAGACAAAGCGGTATAGCATGCAATGGAAGCATGCGCAACCACCTTCTCCCTGCGCCTAAAAGATGTAAAGCCCTTAGCAGGCAAGGTGAGGCTCAGCAAATCCCTGAGCACGGATAAAACACTAACAGCGAGGTGTACTCTGAGATACTCCGTAGCCAAGTACGCAACTCCAGCAAGACCAAACGGGCTGTGTTTCTCCTGAAGAAGGTGTCTCTGATTTGTAATAACGCGCGCAGGTCTTCAGGGTCACACAAAGTGTACTGGCCAAGTTCAAGTAGAAGCAGATTGAGCACCTACCCTACAGGCAGAACATATCGCTCTGTTGGTCCAATAAAATAACATCTCAAAGAATGGCGTTTCAACTCGAACGTCAAACTGAAGGACTGGTTTTTGTTACAGCTGCAGGCATTCTGGGAATAGAAAGTACTTCAATACACTGAGATAGTTGTGCTCAGGCATCTCGTAAATCACCAGGAATGGTGGTTTTCTACCTGTTCATTTAAACACCTCGTATGTTATATATACATACATGTATATATAAACAGATCTGGCCAGAAAATAAACAAATTGAATTATGGCGCGCGTTTCTGTGTCGTTTGCTGCCATCAAATGTTCGATTCTCTGAAAAATGCGATGAACCGCATACGGAAATGGTAAGCTAGTCTTCGCTGCAAGAATATTACATACATGTTTATATATATATATATATATATATATAGAGAGAGAGAGAGAGAGAGGTAGATGTGGTTTATTATGTGGTCACAGTTTTCTGCGAAAAAAAATCGAATCTTAAAATCGAAGGCAAAGAATGGCACTGAAACGTGCGCCATGCCTTCGTTTATTTATTATAGCACAGCGCCTGACGAGGCGGGTGATCTACTATAACTTGGAACGGCGATATCGTTCGTAACGATCCCGTTTCCCCACTTCGGCTTTGTAAAAACCTTGACGGGCAGTTGACCAGGCTCGCCGGTCGGTAGGTCAGGAATTCGAGAGGAATAAAAAGCGGAAGTTCGTCACCGCGGGTTTGTAGCCTCTATCGGCCACGTCGCGGCTCGCACGGCCATTGGGGAATAGCAACAGGCCAACATGACCAGCAGCTTTCCTTCATGGGATCGTTGCACCGTTTCCCGCTTTGCTTCGCCGTATTTTCAGCATTCTTTCTCTTCTCCTCCTTATTCCTCCCGCCCTTGAAGCAGCTGTGGAATGGCGCGCCCAACCATGAACTCCCGGATGCCTTTGTAGGCGGCCCGGTAGGGGATCGGAGCCCCCGGGAATAAGTCGCTCCAACGATGCGAGGTCATCCTGGCCAGCGAGTTGAACAGTTTTTGCCGGACGACCGTACGAAGTAGCAAACGCTACACGTTGACGGTATTCGATGGCCAAAATGTAATATTAGTACGAACTTATTTATTTTCTGCCACAGATGATGGAGCACAAGCTACCTAACGGCGTTCATGTCGCTTTGTCGACTCTACGAAGGTTTTTTGGTTGTAGACGGAACGCCCTTTCTATCTGACCAGAATGACTACGTGGTTGTTCGAGCTTTATTGCAAAAAATGATCAAACCAGACCGGCTGGAGAAAAGTCAAAAGTGTAGCGGCCGGAAACCCTAATATGTGGTGGCTAGAGCCTTCCGTGGTGGTCAGATGGATCCAAGTGGTCTTAAGTGGCTTGTATTGAGCTGTCAATTCCTCCGGACGCTTAGGACAACGCATGGTGTTGCGTCGTCATAGCCACCTGCGAATGTTATGCTTGTGCCTTTTGCTACAAAGTACACATTTGCTTTATAACGAACATATTATGCACTCACGATGCGCTCTTTAAACATTGACATATTTGTTAAATTTGTTGCATCTTTTAGAGGTCGAGAAGGTTTTGTGGCGGCGGTGGCAATCATGATTGACAGACCGACAATCGCAAGTTTAAGTCTCGATTTTGCTGGATTGGACGTTGTTGTCATTGCCCTGCTGTTACATTCTCTAGTTGGGCAATGCCTATATAGATCCTGTAACAAGATCGCGATGACAATAAGTAAAAACGTTAAGAGCCTATAAAAATAACTATTAAGAAGTATTTGGTTATGTTTTTGAAATCGCAACGTCACTTCTATTCATAAGACGAGCACAAGAACATGCGAACTGTGGAGAGTTACCGTTTGATGTGCCAATATTCTAAAAACTACTGTTTATTTGACAAACTTTTAGTCGTACAACTGAAGACGTAGTTTACCCTGAGTGACTTCTAAGATTATCTAGCACTGCGTCATTCTAGCTCCACTCAAGTAATGTAGATGACCCCAAGACTGGACAACGCCGGCAGAACGCTGAGAAATCGTTTTATCGTATTTAATTTCACCAGAAGGGTGGCTTTGACCATGTAGCCCATTCTCATTTCCTAACAAACATTTTAAAAAATAAACAAAAATGCAAAAACGGCGCACCCACGCGCGCACATTATCATCTCTACATTATTGAATTTCACTTCAATGAACAATCTTAGCCCAATAAAACGACAATTTTTGCAAACAATTTGACTATACAGTGAATCGAGCCAGTTTGCTTACAGCGACTCTAACGCGTAATACAGAAGTCCAAACTGCTGCGACCTAGTTTGCCTATTACAACTTCGCCCAGCTAATCAAGATCTGCTTGTCACCACCATGCTTAGTTATCGCTTTACTTTCCAAATGTATACAGTTCCTATCGGTGTAAAAGCCTCAGTCGAAGATCAGCAGTGAAGCCTGAAGCTGTGCATGACGGATAGCCAGGTGGGTGCAGACACACACACACACCTAGCTTCATCCGCACTTTATGTCGTTGCTAAGCGCAGACTCTTGCGTGATAATGAGAACGAATACTAAAAATAACGCCACATTATGGGTCAACTATGACGACAATAAAAATACATATTTATATTCACCCATTCATGTGTTGATAAAAGTGTCTACATGCCATGATCCCGTAATGCAGATGATACCGTAATCACATGCTATGCCTTAGATCGGGTGTGAAAAGTGAACTATATTTGCTTTTTTTTATATGGAAAGCCTCCGAAATACATGAAGCACATGCGTCACTGGTGCCGGTAATGTGGATAGCCGACAAAAAGTACTTTACGAGAACGTCTCTCCACTTCCGCACAGACAGCACGTAGTTCGTTGCGTTACGTTAGCACCACTTCTTCGAAGGGAACTTAAATGTTAATCAATCTCGAGCAGCCCTGCAAGGCGTTCACTTTCTTATCGTTCGATCACTTTTCGTCGTGTCGTCCGTTTTAGGCAAGACAGTCCAGCTTAACCAGTCAGGCAGTGGGTCGGCCAGCTTAAACTGCTGCTGCTAAGCAGAGCACTAACGCCCACCCGTCCGACGAAAGCCGCAAAGCTTTCATACGCATACGTTCGTTCCACTCCAAGAGGGTGGTCGACAGGATAGAAAAAAATGTTGCCTCGTTCGTTCCTTTTGTCTGTACTGCCGTTGAATTCGATTTCCTTCGGGCGACGACGGCAAACCGCAGTAGAAGTGGCGACCGCAGCACCGTGGCTCCCACCCGCCAGCGTCGGGGGTAGCCGCCGCCAAAGACACAACTACTTCAGCGGGACGTTTATTCTGTGCGTATGCACGGAGGCGTGGAGTGTGTGCGGGGTTTGAGTGCTGTGTATGCAATGTGCGCAATACGCAGGCAGTGCATATTATGTGCATGAATATAGTGAAAAAAAAAACGAGAAGGAAATAGGAGGAGAAGAAAGTAGGAGGTTTTGGCAAATAGGCCATGCTGCTAGGCAGTTCGCAGCCCATCGCGGCCTCTATCTTGGCGCAGAGGGATGACCGAAAGCGGGGGGGCGGGGGGGGGGGGTAAGAGGGGCCAATCTTCCCTAACAGCGAAACATTCGACGTGCAACGACGGGCAGAAGAGATGCGGACCTACCGGCCTACCGCTTATCAGGTCTCTCTGTGCCTGGCACAGACTGGCTCTGAGTAGTCGTAGGGAACGCGAGCAGTCGAGTAGAGAAGCCGGCAGCGTAGCAGATCTGGTCCTTACACAGCTTTGGCGTACGTAACACCGACTAGCAAGCAGTCTTGCAGTTCCTCCCCCGTAAAGCTCTCGGCGGCTACAACCCCACCTATGGGGGATTCGGCGGTTCGCTTCTGCGCCTCTGCGCCGCGACGAGCGCTCCGCCCGAGAAACGCCCGCTTGTCCGCCGAAACGTACAAACGAACGAACGAGCAAGCGAGCGAAAGCTGTCCACGCTTAGGCGGCGTAAAAGTGGGCTTCGATTGGGTGTGGTTGGCCGTTTTGTTCATCTGAACCCCCAACAGCAGCAGCGGCAGCAGCAGTAGCGGTGGCGGCAAATCGGAACTCATTCGAATCTCAATGAAATAGTCATCCCTAAGCCACAGTGCTCCTATTCCTGTTCTTGTTCTCGTTCCCCCAAAGCAATCGGTGAGGTTCGTTGAAGCCAACCTCGCCGATGAAGTTCGCTTCTTCCTCCTCTTTGACCCGCGGCGTGGAGCCTAGTCATTGCTTTGCCCAATATGCTACTCTCTCGTGGTCTCTTCATTTCTTGCACGCGTCCGTTTTCGTTAACCGACCTAATGGCTACTTTTGGCGAGTTATCACCACTCATCGCCGTGTTGCCGCTGATCGCGTCGCCAATCGCAGGCCCGTAGTAGCCCAGCCTTTTCGTACAGTCTCCGCCTTCAGCCCTAACGCGTTGTGTTTTGGGTCCCCGGCAAAACCTACATACCTACGTAGTTAGATTTCTGCTGCTATCTTTGTTGAAACTCCCCGATCCGTCTTCTTCACTCGCACACTGGCTCTTGCTCTAGCTGGGCCGTGGTGCTTATTCGACCTTCTAGGACGCCGTTTCCCTAGTCTCGCCCTCCCTTCCTTCAGTACCTCGAGTCCTCTTTTGTTCGTTGGTTGCTTACTCTTTCTCTCACCTCTTGATTCTCTTCGTAGTCGAGTATTACACGTATGCGAAAAATATCTTTTGATCATGATCACGGGGACAGCTTATTAACTTGATATCCGCTCGGAATATCGAGGTATATGCCACAGTCTTCCCTTGCTAGTCGCTCGTCTCTTTTTATCTTTTTTTTGCTTAGCGAGAGAAAGAGAATAAGTCTCTTTCTACCTGCCTTTCTCTCATTCTCCCACTGACTGCGAGGACTAGATCTCGCTACCCAATCTCGTTGAGTATCACGAATCCTTAAATAGCTACATAGATGTGCATGCACAGGTATGTACACGCCTCTATACACCTGCGTAGAGGCACTGGCCCAGACTTGTTCCGCCCTATCTCACATCTACCCGACTATTGCCGTCGTTCTATATAGCCTATCAGCGGTTGATTATCTAGGTATGCATGCCCTTTTCCATCATCGCCCCTTGCTAATCGCTTTCTCTCCCCTTGGCGTTCCTTTACGAAACCTGCGTTTATCGTTATGCGACCTACTGCCTGAAGCTCGGCATTAAACATTCTGCTCTTTCCGGCAGAACGAGGTGTCGTCGTCGCCGTCTTTTAAGATGTGTTCGCGCTTCCACTTCTAATCGTGTATACCCTCCTCCACTAGCGTTTGGCCATTGCGTCTGCCGGGCCTTTTAGAGCGTCAACGGCATCCTTGCTAGCATATCTCTGCCAGTTGGTCTCAGATCACACAAAACATTAGTGATTAAAGCACTATTTTTTTAATCAAATTTTTTATCTAATATATATATATATATTTTTTTTAATATACCATACATATTTATTTAACATATATTCAGTACAAAACATGTCTCGACGCTCGCAATGGGCCTTAAGGCCTGTGGTACTGAAAATACTTCAGGAAATATAAGGAAATATGTAAATAGCACTAATCAAGTATGATGTAGTATTAAGATCATTATATGTAAAGCTGAATATTCTTATTATATATATCTGGAACATTTCTAGACATTTCATATCACAGTTCACAGCACAAAGTTTGTCGATCACTATGGTTGTTCAGTTTGTCACGCTCGACACTCTCTAGGAATACAAATGAGTGACAGCGCTCTCTGTCATCCGCACCAGTGGTCGGAGGACGAAGCCTGCTCGGTTGGAGGTGGCTTGAACAGGGCACAAAAAGTTCCTCGATTCTCACTGCTTGTCTAAGTTGTCGCATAACCGCCCTCGTAAAGTGTTCTGCTACGAAAGTAAACACCAAGGTGTGTCTGGGCAACCCACACCGCCTCTCAATTGCCTTCAGAAAACCCCGCTGCATCCTGTCCAGTAGTTGAAGGTTCCTGGCTCTTGACGGGTTCCAGACTTGACAGTCGCATAAAGCAGCAGCGGAATAACGTGCGACTTATACAGTTTAATTTATACCAAAGAATAGTTGACAATAAACGCTTGCTTTATCTAGTTGTACATCATTGTTACAGCATTTGCTTGCCACGTAGGTTATCCGCTACGAGAAGTTCAGTGAACTGTATAGAACTGTACGCCAAGCCTATTTGATGTGTCCATTTTAACTTGGGGATGACCATCCATATCGTTGCCTGATCGCGGATTACGAGATCTCAAATGCATAACGCCGCATTTGTTTGCAGAGAGTCGAAGTCCTGTCTGTGTTGTCTTGCATGCAAAGTACACCATGCATGTACATGTATGTCGGCACCTTATCATTTGTCACCATATCACTGAAATGCAGCAACCGTTGATCCTCTCGGTTTCAGACGGGCATGTACAATGCATAAATTGCTAGGCGGATGAAGGGAGAGGTAGCATTGTGATTTATCTGGTCGATGATGAAAAACATGAATAACAGGCTACGTATCACGGTTCCTTGGGAACACCCCTGTAGAACCCTACCCTTCCTTAACAGTGATGACTCAACTTTTACCTTGAACGTTCGTTCTTTTAGAGAATCCGATGCCCAGTTAGTTGACAAGTTTGAGCCCAACGCCCTTTAATGGCAGCAAAGACACAAGCCAATCAAGTGCGGTATTGTTTTAAAGCCACTTTTGAAATCACTGTAGATTACATCTACTAGAGTGGCCTCAGACGTGTAGCGACTGGCATCACTTAAGAGTATCAGCAAGCAATCGAACAGTGGGCCATCCTTTCCGGTACGCAAACTGCGCCGTACTCATCATGTTCCGTCATTCTGCATTATCGAGGATAGCCGCGCATATGATCCTTCTAGGAATCTTTCCAAGTGCAGACCAAGTATATAACTTGGTCTGCAAACCTTCGTAGAGAGGGGGACCATCGCGTATCAGACACTTTACAACCCTTCCTGGTGAGCGCAGTAAAAACCTTTAGTAGGCATTCTGTAGTATAGCAATCGTTCGTCACTGCACCACGTTCTTCGACTTCGGCCACCGCCACAATGTCACTCTAGGCACAAAAAAAAAATGGCGACCGTCATCTTAACTGAGGACCATTGACGCTTTACTTTTATGGGTCGAAGCGCCTGATTGTTTTGGCAACTTGCCAAAGTTGATGTACATAACTACCATCACATTTGGCAAAACGAATAAGATCGGCCCTTGTCGAATTCAATTTGAAATTATCGAGCCAGAAAGATCCGCGCAACTTTACCGTTTTGTAGCAAGTCACGAGAAACATATCTAGCAGTTTTTTTTGCTCATGCGTGATCATGCAGAATCCTGAGGAGAAACTCAGCATCCAGGCCCAAATTCATTTCTAGCCAAGCACATGTTACGCCGATAGCCTTGTGTATTAGAGCAACGATTAAAGCCATTGATGAATGACGCTTTCCGCGTTTCAGCCAATAGGATTTTACATCATGTACATACAAACGTGCTTTGTCAATTAGATGATTATAACCGGATTTATATATTGGGTAGACATAAACCCTTCCCCTCCTTTCCGTCGGGTGTAAATTGGTTTCTATTTTAATAAATAATATTTTTATATTAGGGCAGTAATCGGTGCAACGCGACATATATATATATATATATGTATATGTATATATTTAGTTTTCATATATTACAATATGTATGTGGGACACATATTAATAACGACAAACGTTTCACCTTGTTTGCAAGTGAACACTGTAGGCTGAATGCAGCATTCGTGTTTTTTGTTACGCCGTTGTTGCACATATACAAAATGTTAGGTTATATTTTGTTTTCCATTAAAATTGACGCATACTTTAATATAACCTTATTTTGAACCCGTGCCTAAACAAAAAAAAGTTAATTAGATGAATGCGTTAGTTGACAGGAGAAGTCCTAACAAAATTTTCATTTAATTATAACCCTTGCTCACACTGAGCTGAAGATTTTTAACCCGGGGTCTGAAAGTAAAGCTTTCGGGATGACCCTCAGCTAAGATTTAACGTCCACGGGACTGCTTTTCGCATTGCTTTATAGACGGACCCCCATAAATACAAATGTACAACGGTGGGGCTCGAACCGGCACACCTATGTGTCTTCTCCGGTTGCGTAACGCAGACGAATGCACCCACTATGCCACCGAGCTCGACATTAACCCGGGGTCTAAAGCGCATACAAGCGCATGTGTCAAAAGGTCCTATCTAATTTGTTAGACGCTTTATTGATAGCGGCAGTGAGCGAATCTACGTTAGCGTGTCGAGACTTTCTAGACTCTCGTTAAGTCACGCCCCATTCATAGCTGTCCAACAGATTTAAATCGGTTCTGTTTGGCAGTCATACATCCTTGCGCTAAAGCATGCACATGTGCGCAGATAGCCACTCCTGTATTAAACGGTTGGTATAAGCATAAGGATCTTGCTGAAAGACGTGTGGCCGCTGGTTCTTTAGACACTTTATGTATGTACGGTTTCACGGCCGTGTGTAGAACACGCAAATAAACTTGTTTTGTCATGGTTTTGCCTTTGTAAAGAACATATGGCGGCATGGCGTCTTCTTTCTTACTAGACGTGCTCAAAACGTGAACGCTGGCCAGGAATTAGCTTTGTCCCACAATGGGATCGTCACCTAGATCGTGGGCAAGCCAGCGGTCGTTCCAGCGATTGATTTTTGCATTCACGGTGAAGATTTTCTCGTCAAACGAATACGATATACAGCTTTGTACTGAACGGACAGAGCTGAGGAGCAAATGGCATTGGGCAAGTCTATTGGTTTTGCGGCCTACGAGAGTATTTGCCTGACTGGAGTTCTTGTTGATTACTTCTTGAGGCCTTGTTGTGCGCACTCTATCGATTCCCTTTACTGCGTAGGTCCGTGCAGCGTCGAGGGCACGAACAAAAGCTGTTTTTTGCAAAGATTCCAAAGATGACAAATCATTTCCAACGTAGATATATATATATATATATATATATATATATATATATATATACATCTCCAACGTATGTATATATGTATGTACATATATATACATATATAGTGCGTTTTAGTCATAACTGCTTTTGTGTTTTACAATATTACGAGCGCATTGTTCGTAGGGCGGAAAATGCGTGTACAGAGCACTAACAACACAGTGATGTTACTGAAAAGAGGAAGAGCGGCTTATAGCTGAGATGGGCATGTCATGACTGGCACCCGTCAGCTCCCTCTAGTGGTCGCTGACGGAGGTACAGCAGTGGTTATTGAGAGAACAGTCGGCGCAGAGACCGTACACGAGGAGGAGTCAGAGTGAACTACGTGCCGCATGTACCTGTAGATCGGGCGAATCCGACGGTGTGATAGAGAGAAGCCTTAAGACGGCCAGAGAATCGGTGGTTGAAATAAACCAATTGAGTTAGTAGCACAACATGATGTCTTCCTTTGACCCTAGTAACGCCCGCTTTACACATATATATATATATATAACGATCGACAACTTCAGTCATGCGGCTGTTGTAAGCTTACGCTATTATATTTACCGCGGTTTGAGTGGGACTTCCTCGGAGACTGTGGCAATTGTGAGAGCGTGCGTGGCTGAGTATTGATTGGGGCACGACATATGTATGGAAGCGCTTTAGTTCAGTCTCTCTAAGCAATCGAAGCCCGGGTTGATTCTTTCATGGTGTTCGAAGTGATAGCGTCACCGCCAGTTTTACTTTTTATACATATATTGTCCACTGGAAAGGGCAATAGTTAACAAGAGATTAAGGCTCAGGCTTGTTGGCGCCGTAGTCTAAGGTGGCAGTACCGTTAGCTACCGGCGTAGCAAGCCATGTACACTTCCCATTTTTATCTTTGGAAAACGGGAAACTGCGCAGCGTCAAGTTCCGTGACTCGGCAGGGGACAATGATATTTTTTGCTGGCGGTGACGAGCTGCGGGATAATTTTAACAAGGAGGTCTGTAACTATACTGTTGACCTTGTAAATGGGAAAGTGGAAAACCCTGCTTAACAAAACCTGTAGAGATCGGGAGGACTGGGTTCGAGACCCAGACCGGCCACTCTTAAATTGGTTTGCATGGTTTTTATTTTATACAAGGTAAATGCCGGAGTGGATTAAAATTAGCCATGACATGAATAAAACCGTACACGGACAATTACCTTACGGAAAATCTAAAGAAAAAAGTAGTAAAAAAGTGTCATGGACGAACATAAAGAACAAAGACAATGCAAGCTGTTTCTTGAAGCGCAACAGCTACTTCAAAAATAACTATATGCAGACAGGCGCCTCACAGTGTGTCTTATCCCACATGATAAATTCGATGCTCATTTCCGTCAAACGCTTGCCAATGCCACAACTATTCCAAGTTGTGCTCCTATGTCAACAATATCAGCGTGGCACAAGCGCGGCACAGAACTTCGTCAAACCCTGTCACGGCTTTATATGTATATCTATATATATATATATATATATATATATATATATATATATATATATATATATATATATATATATATATATATATATATATATATATATATATATATATATATTTGCACGAAGTCTAGTAGATTTTAAAACTGGCACGATAATGTTTCTATTGGAATCAAATGGCAATTTTGTTTTTGCTTGGTAATGCACATCTTAAACCTCACACACTTCTTTGCACGCTCGTACAGACTCAAGGGTTAATAGAAACTCCCGTTTTAATTCAGCACACTAACCCTGCTGAATATCTTCAATCGAGTTACTGACGAGACTTTTTAATTTGGATTTTAATTTTGGGAACACAAATTAGTATGCAGGTGCTAAGTGAGGCGAATAAGGGCGTGGTCTGAAACAGTAATATCGATCGCCAGACTTCACTGCGTTACAGCTAAATTGCCAAATGTTGATTCTGACTCGAATTCATTACGATAACGTTTGACACAACGTCGCCTTACACGGCACCAAAAAAAATCACACGTAAATAAAACATGGTTTTCATACCATACATATTGCTTTCTGTTTCGGCCGTTGATCGATAGATGGCGCGCTTGCATAGTCACACAGAAAGTTCTATCCTAAAATTTGATGAAGGCACTATGCATGGCACATGCAAATATTTCTTAATTGTATATAGGGGGGGGGCTATTATATATACAGGGTCTTTTATAGCCGTATGTGCTACTTTTACAAATTAAGAAAAAAAACCAGCACAAAAATACATTTTTCTCGTTGAAGAAGGGGGCGGAAACGTCTTGTCTAGAAGTGAAAATGAAATTAAATATTTGCTATTGTGTCTTTTTTCTTCTACATACTTGGAGAGCCAGTAAATGTATGGAGGAGCAGATCCTACCGGCGTGTTCGGCGGAAAATTCTGCACAATCTAAGTGGCATCCGACGCAAGCTAGTTGAAGGCGAATAGCGGAATTAAAGAAAGTCATAAAAAGTGGATATGTTGTTATGTTGTACGTTGAAGCTTTCACGTGCAGAATCGTAAAAGTTTGCCATAACGATCAAGAATGTACGCCTTAAAGACTATTCTCAGGAAGAAACACATTAAATGCCTAAAATATTCGTACCAAAATGACGGTGCTGCGTTACGTCGTTACCGAGTAACTAAGCTTTTCCGACAACCTTATTTGTTATGTTTTACGTTAAAGCTTTCACGTTCAGAACCGTCAAATTTTGCCGGCTTTTTCTTCCATTGATAATTCTAAAACATATTTTTTTGCCAAGTTCTACCAAACCTCAAAATATGTACCTAAGCTTCTGATACACCCTATGCAAGTCTGCATGTCTTCGCTTTCGCATGGTTGTTGAAAAAGCTTAGTTACTCGGCAACTACGTAACGCAGCACCATCACGAACATGATGGGCATTCAATGTGCTACTGATTGATAAGAGTCTTTTAGGCGTACATTTTTTGGTCGTAATGTAAACCAACATTTTACGGTTCGGCACGCTGAAGCTTCAACGTAAGACATAACAACATATCGATTTTTTATGACTTTCCCGCTATTCGCATTTTGCTAGCTTGCATCAAGTGTCATTCAGATTATAGAGCATTTTTGCGCACGCCTATTCTCGAGGTCGTCCCCTATGCCCATTACAGATCCCACACAATCTCGCTGGGGTTACGGGCTATTCCGGGGGATATATATTTATATATACAAGGTCTCCCAGAAAGATTTCGAGAGCGACATAGGGAATAGACGGGCTTACTAAAATCCATGCGACTAGTGTTGTTGACTGGCATAGTGGCACAACATATGTAATTGCGAAACAACCAGTCCTTCGATGCAGAAACTAACGCGCATTGTTTTTTTCAGAAGAACGCAAAATGACGGCTAGAAAATGCGACATAGTCGTTTTGAAGATAATTCGTAAAAAATAAGTTATTTTATTAGCTTTTATTTAATAGATATTAGATTTAATGCCTCCAAATCATAACTCTATGACAATTTACAGCGTTTTAAACTAACACATTCGGATTTGCAAATGCGCGTTTCATGACTGTTATTTTAGTATATATGGCAACCCGATCCGTGGTTGCGGAGTCATTAAGATTTTCCAGATGGCATGTCAATTTTGGGTGCATGCATAAATAAACTACTCCGTTAGATCAATCATTCGTCATATCTCTAGAAGCATAGACAACTAATTATTATTTTACAGTAACTGCTCGAAGGTGCCTCCGCGAACCATTCGGCAGATTCGGTAGCGTTCGCAGATATTTCGCTGGACGTCTTGGAATATACAGGCATTATTTAAACGGCGTCAGCAGCATAGGTAATCTTGGCAACTAGCTCTTTACGGGACTCGACCGGAGGCTTGTGGACGATAGCCTTTAGGTGACCCTATAGAAAAGAAAAATCGGAACTTGTTAGATCAGGCGATTGCTGTAGCCCGCCTTGGTTAATTCACCGATTCCCGAAGGTCACGCTGAGGTAATCGCGTACCTCAAAGGGTCAAGTGCGCTCCGTCCTGCTGGAACCGCATGGTCTCGAGAATACCTTCTGAAATACCTTCCAACAATTCTGGTAATGCTTCAGGAATAGTAATGCTCAGGAATAAATGGTATGCATCTCCATCCAACCCTCAGGACTACCTAGTTGTTTACCTTGCCAACCCACACATTCACGAAGAAGCGACTAAATTTTTTAAAACTAATTAAATACGCCGTCCTCTGTAAAGCAAGCTTCATTCTTGAGAAGCACAAAGGCAGGATACTCCGCATTGGCTTTTATTTGCTGCAGAAATCAGCTACAGAAGCCAACCCTTCGCTCGTAATCTGAATCCACCAGAGCTTAAGCTTGCTACCGTCGGTACGGATGTATTCGTTCGGTTCCTAGCACACAGTGTATGGTACTGCGACTCGCACCTACAATTCGGGCCATCACTATCGTGCGTGCTGACGGACGATTGGGTACTGCCTGACGGATGTGCTCTTCCATAGCTGGTGTTCTTGTTACCGAGTCCGCCAAATGATTCGCACAGGCACATTCGAGCAACTACTGTAAAATAAAAAAAAGAGTTGTGTGTGCTTCTAGAACTATGACTATGATTCTAGAACTATGATTTGCCTGATGGAATGGGTCATTTATGCATGCACTCAATCATGACTTTCCTTCCAGAACATTCTAATTACTACGCAACCACGGATCGGATCGCCATAGATTTGGTATCAAACTAATCGTCATGCAAAACAAAAGGCGCATTTGCGTGAATGCGTTAGTTTTGAGTGCTGTGAAATGTGGTAGGGCCATAATTTTAACGCGTGAAAGCTAATAAAATAACTTACATTTTTGCAAATTCTTTTCTAAACGACCATGTCACATCTTCTAGCTGTCGTCGTATGTTCTTCAGAGGAGGCAGAGTTTTTTTCACGAACACGATTAGTTTCTGTATAAGAGGACTGGTAGTCTCGCAAGCACATATGTTGTGCTTCTGTGTTGGGCAACAACACCAGTTGCATGAATTTTAGTCATTTCACTCTCACTTCGAAACAAGACTTTTCAGAGACCATGTGCTATTGAAAAAGTATTCACTCTAACGAGTTCTGCAATTTCCTATGTCGTTCTCGATCTTACCGCGAGACCCTGTATGTATCGACGCCAAATGTACCAGTTAGTTGGAGTAGACGGCGTGTCGTGTACGCGATAATCACATGAGGTAGGCAGAGAGACGAATTATATATATATATATATATATATCTTAAAAAGTGTTTTGTGCCAGAATGAAGACAAATTCCTTGCGAGGATTTCCGTGTCATTGCTAACGGGCTACGCCGGCGACGGTCCGACGGCCACTGACTATCGTCGTCTGCATCCATACATAAATCTTTATCTACGGACACCGATATCTGGAAGAAGTAGTTCGCGCCAGAATGAAGACAAATTCGTAATGAGTTCCGTTTCGTGCCCTTGTCAACAGGCCGCGAGTATCGTCCACTACAACTTCAGTTGTTCTCCTATACAAGTGCTGACTGTCTGCGCACGCTCGACATGGTCATGTATGTTAACAGAGCAGCAGCAGCAGTAGAGTGCAGACTCAGCGGAGAGGAGAGCAGACATGGAAAGGCAGAGGGGGGAGACTATTTCTCGCATGACTTCTATTTGAAGGAGGTAGGCAAGTCTCTCTTCTGACCTTTGATAGTGGCGCTCGCCTTGGCCAAAGCTGGGGCAAGCGTCACTAAAGCGCCCCCCATTGAGGCGGCTGTCCGGCGGCCGGAAAACGGCAGAGGCGGCGTTCGAAAGTTGGTCGGCAAGCCAGACTTACAAGGGCGTCCAGTGGGGTTGAGACTTAGACCTTTCCTCTCTCTCTCTCGCCCTCTTTCGTCCAGGCCAACGCACTCCGAAAAGTCGCTCCGTTTCTCGTGTGGTGCCCCTCATTGCTGAAATGTATATATATATATATATATATATATATATATATATATATATATATATATATATGTATATATATATAAACGGAAACTAAAAAGCCCATTTGTTGTTTGCGAAAGTCCGCCCGCTGTTTTGTTCGGGTCTGACGCAGACGAAACGGGCCCCCAGAACAAAACTAGTGCGATGCGGACTTTTACAAACAAACTTTAGCATTGGGTACATTGAACAGTCTGTTTCGCTCCGTCCCTCCCTCTCCCCTGCCTTTAGCCGAAGTCTATCTCGTGGTGTCTCTAGGGAGGCGTTAAGTTAGGCTAGGCTGGTGCAGACAGACGCACACGGACGCAGGCCAGGCCAGGCCAGGCGATCTCCCTTGCGGCTGCTTCGGTGGCCGGATTCGTTCGAGGTCGCTGTTGTTCCGGGTCGACTCTGATTCGTTTGCGATCTTCGAGCTCTCGGCGTCGCCGCTTGCCAACAGACGCGCTTGGTTTAAATGCATCGCGCGCAACTATGCCATGCTATGCGCAAAGCAGTGTACGGCCGTTCCTGCAACAACTGTCTGTCTAAACAACAACGGCCAATTCGCTAAAACTGTTTGTATCATTTTTGTTTCATTTAAAACAAAATTGTTATAAAGTGTAGAAAGATTGTGAATTAATAATGTCGCGTGTAGCGCGTGCTATGGGTGCGTGTTGTATGTAGCCTGAACGAATTCCTCTAAAGGTCTCCTTAAACCGATGCCAGTTTTTCATATTTCGGTCTCAGTCTGAAATGCCAAAGCAAATACAAAATAACGTGTATATATATATATATATATATATATATATATATATATATATATATATATGCAGTGTCTTTCAAAACTAGCCCAACGAACTCTGGTACAGTTTGGCAAACTGAATATTTTTTTTACTAGAACGAGAGGGCAAAAATGTTTTTAAAAAAATCGTAATTCAGCGTGAAAACCAAAATATAAAAATTGCAAGAGTTCATTTTTGAGAACTGATTGATTTAATATTCGCCTGATCTAAATGCACATGTCACAATTTTATAACAGTAATTAATTAATATTTATTTTATATTAATTATCTTCAATAAAATATGTGTTCTGTTTGAGCTAACGAAGAATGCAATTTAAACATGCAGGTATGATTGGTTTGTCGATAGGTGACTGGAATTCTCGCAATCGCAGATTTCAGCACGTCTCGCAATCGCAGATCGCACGTTTTTGTTAGAACTTAACACTCGGTACACTGTGGATCGGTGCACTGGCACTCTCAAAGTAGTCCTGATCCTGGAAGAAGACATTTGGTCATGAGTAGCCAACTGTATGATCCTAGACCGATCTCGAATAGTCAAAACTGGCTTACGACTAACAGTGGGTTTACGCCCACTGTTAGATCTGCACATTTGGTTCATTCCAGGGTGTAAGAACCTGCTGATGGTGCTCTTATGCCGTCCTAATCTGGTTGCTATAGCAGTTACTGTAAGACCGAGCTCAGCATATGCCTTAATTCTTGTCTTTTCGTTATACGAGAGATCCTTTGTACGACCTCTGGTTTAAACATACGCTTCGCTGTTAGTTCGGCACAACGACTGAGCTGTAGAATATTTTGCAGCTAGAGAATGATTGATTTAGCTAGACAATATTCCTGACATTTGATCCCCGGGATCGAATATCAGCTGTAGCATCGACTATCCTTGACAAACAAGAGCTGTGTTGTTAGCATGTTATTGTTGCTAATATTTTGCAACACTGTTTTTTCACACTTTTTATTTTTTTGTATGAACCGATTGTGAGATTAAGACGAAATTAACAACATACTCGTGTTTCGTCATGTTCATCATGGCCTTAAAATTTCAAAACGTTCAAATAAATCAATCCGAAATTATCAGCAAAAAACATGAGTTGCTAATTTTTTGCAACGCACTTTATATATATATATATATATATATACATAAAAATATAGAGAGCAAATGATAAAGTGTGTCGTTTGTGGATGAGATCCTAGCGTATCTTGACAAAGCCCAATCGCAGTGGGCCTCCTACTTCGTTCATATATATATATATATATATATAGTATGACTCTTGTTGACGAAGGGAAACAAGCAGCGCGCTTTTTGTTTACTTTTGCCGTCAAATCGGCGGCTTGTCTTGGCTGGCTGGCGGGGGGCGACGAACAAATGGAGCTAGCAAATCGAGCAGAAATAACTTCATTGTCGTTGATCGTGTGAGCAGCCGGCGAGAAAAGTCGTCGACGTCGAAAGCAAAACTTGTCGTTCTTTGGCGCGGCTTCATTGAGCTTCAACGATGAGACAATGTGCCGGCGAGACGACATTTGTCAGAGAGGTGGGGAGCACAAATGTTCCAAACAACAACAGCATCAGCAGCAGCAGCATCAGCGATTGCCGTCAGCTTGTGGCGTCCTGGAGGCTGCAGCCGGGAGGAGCTTCAGCTAGCTGTATACTTACTGATCCTCATGAGGTGAAGGCCGCTCCGGCCTACTTCAGACCTCGGCCTCCGTCCGATGACGTCGTTTCGCTCGTTCGGTCCCGATTTCAGCGGGAGATTTATTGAATTGTCGTTATCATTATTATTATTGTTATTATTGTATTACGATGAGGACGCAGTGCGTCGTTCCCTGTTGCTATGTGTGTATGTGGGTGTGACTGCTATTCGGGCATTGGCCAACTCCTTCCTCTGCCTACTCGAACTGTCACGTTAAACAGTTTTCCCTAAACAACAACAACAAGAACAGCAGCGCGGATGCTGCTTTCAGATAGAGGTCGATGAGTTGACTTTAGGCTGACTTGCGCAAAAAACCAACAAACACGAAACAATGAACTGGTAACGATAATTGATAACAGTTGTTTAGTGCGTAAAGAACGGAAAGAAAGTTCGTTGCGATAACATATACTTGATTCGTTTATGGCAGTATTTATTTGTTTAGGAATGTATTTGTTTTAATGCCAATCAGAAAGAAAGAACTTGCTGAAGCTGGTACGAAATGATTTCGGCATTCTCGGCGCGTCTCAAATAAGCCTCGAGCCGACACAGCATCAAGAAAGCGAACATCTACGAGGAAACAGTCTAAACGATTGGCAGTCCGATTGGTCAAAGTCTAAAGTATTGGCAGTAGAGGAGATGGAAGGGGTGCAATATCAAATTTTCACAATATAGCTCTAAAAAGTCGATTCAGCAAATTTCAGTCTTACGATGAATAACGAGCACGGATTCCTTTTACGATGCAAATGGGTGATAAACTGTATAAATTTACGCAACTAACGTATCATTTAAGTGTCACTTAACTGAACTGAGCTTTAAACGCTGCATTTTAAAGACAAAATGAATCTAAGTAAATGCATCATCTCTTTGTTAACTACGTTACATAACCTGTTAACGTCAACTCAGAGAGAAACAACAGAAACGCATAACACCATCATACAAATATACTCGAAATCAATATAGGGGGAAAGCCGCGTGACGCATTATCTGCGCACTCTATTGTTGCATTTTAAGAATATAACTGTGGAAAGAAATCGATTCAGCGAATTGCAGTCTGTATGATTAATTTGAACACTTCTTCAATATCAAACCACCTAAGAATTCAGCGTTTTCTCAGTTTTAGAGCTGTGGCTCACACACAACATAGTAATGCAGGACTCGTTTGCAGAGCTCATGTTCAAACGGACACATAAAAGTCCAAACGTTTGCCGCCTATTTGCCGGCCAACTTGTCGGTAGGTACTCTTTATCGATTATTGCTGCTAAATAAACTGCTGGACATATCTAGTATGTTGAAAGCCTTGTGACGATTGTCATCAACACCCTTCATATTATAAAACGTAGAGGATATTTGATGCGATGTTTCACAATGTAATGTAATGTCATCGAAGCGCGACTGTAAGACGCGACAGCTAAGTTGTAAACTAGAGTGGCCTGTAATCCGATGCTGCTCTGATCTGAGCGCTTCTTCGACCAGCCGCATTTTCTCGGAACTTGGAAGCATCACTCCGTCCAAGAGCGAGCGGCTGCAGGCTGAGGTCGGCCACCGTTTGAACGTCTCGCGGCACTTCCGACCAGTAGTGAGTCGCCGCGTCGGCATTGCGGGGCCGGCGAATGAGGTTCGGTGAGGCGTAAAACCAACGAGTCGTTGATGAGGTCCCCGACCTAACGATCGCGTTGTACCCGCCGCAGCCGCCGCCGCCACTACCATGGTCCTGTTCCTGTTTCCCTGTCGTACGCGGACTCAGCCGAACAAGAAGAACACACACCACGCACATGGACACGATGTCTGGAAGACCGCTTGTGGTTATGCTGCCACACGTAGGGCTGGTGGTGGGAACGGGGTGGAACAGTGGACGGCAAATGGTGGGAACGCGGTGAAGGAGGCCCGGCCACACACGGACCACTTGCCTAGAGCGGGCCGGGTTCAGGACCGTCGGCCACCGACTGTGTTTGCTATCGCTGGGAAGAGACCCATCGCTCGATAACAACATTGTTCGTCAACGACGTAAGTCGTCGTCGTCGTCGTTTGTTTTCCATACTTCAACGCGAATTACACGTTTAAAAAGTGTTCGGCTTGAGAATAACAATGAAATGTATAAATGCTAATTTGTTCGGTTAGTCGTGACGACTTGGTTACGGCGTACCCAGTGGTAGCGGCGACCACCACTCTCTTGTAGTCGGTCGAACCGAAATCATGTCGCGTGCAGGGGGATCGGTGGTGGTTGAATAAAAACGCGACAAACTGTCATAAGCCAGCTCTATAATACTATATACGTAGAGTAGCGTTAAACTAAGTCAACCTTGGCGGGCTGTTGCCTGAGTGAATACAGGTTCAAGCGTCACGTCCAACGCGAGCCATTCAATGCGACCCCGTTTTAACTAGCATGTCAACAAGCCGGCCAACCGAGTCTGTGCATTTAGCGAATTTATGATTTATTTCTGATATAGTTATTCTTATATATTCGCTATTTGTCTCGCTGTTCATGCCAGGCGTTCCCCTAATGGAGTTATAGATTGCTTTTGTTTTCCGAAACCTATACTTTACGAGATCGTGGCTAAGTACGATTGGATTGATCAAGAGGACCTCAGGCATCAATTGTACACTATGTAAATAAGTCCCTCAAAGCAGCAGGCTATATTCGGCCTTTTCTTGACGAAAATATATTCACTATGAACACAAAAATCAACCCACGAAATTACCGCTGGCTACTGCTATTGTCCGGACAGAGTAAACCCGCATTATAGAAACGTTTTTTAAAGAAGCAGTTTTTTATACTATTTTATACTAGCCCCCGTCATCTGCGGACTTGGAATTCGCCATGAGGCATATCGTCAATGCACTGAGGGCAAAACATGATGAAATATCTGGGATTTCCGTATCTGGCTGATGATAGCCAATGTCCCTGACTCTCCGCGGTACGATTTATTATCTATTCTCGACGGGCATTGCTCCAAAAATGTTGATCGAACATTTTCGGCTAATGTGCCCGTTTTGATTACGGTGTCCAGTGAAGGAGACGTGATAGCACAATACGTTTTTTAAAAAAAGGCTAAATAGGTGCCGCTTATACAAGCCGTTTAGTGCAAGAACGGCTGTCGGAGCCTCTGCTCGTGTTCTGGGATAAGCAATCGTGACCGCCAATTGCATTCCAGATGTAAATCCTCTGGCGCAAGATTCATCGTGTGGCTATTGTCTCTAACGATGTGTTAAAGTATGCCGCTTCACCGGCAGCGATGACTTTCCAGACACATTTATCGGTGGTGATGATGGGAATTCTATTCACTCGGCAACCCGCTTCTTGCGCGAGCACTTGTAGTAGCAGACGTTGTAGCAACAATGGCTATCTGTGGTAGTAATTTCCAGCTGGCGCCCCAGGCAGTGGCAGCGACGTTCGACGGCAGACGAGGGCCGAGCGCGGAGCGGCCCCCAGGGCACTGTGTGGCATCAATCGACGCGGGGCCCGGGGCTGGGCACGCTGACTTCGATACCGCCGACAAAGAAACACACATTCCCTGGGCACAATATGCAGACATTGTGGCGGGGATTGTTCAGCGAGCAGAAACAAAGACAACGATGAGGCGTGTGTGTGTGTGTGTGTGTGCGAGGCATGCATAAATGAGGTGGAATCAGAGGCAAAATCCTCGTGAGGGCGAGCAGAAATTATAGGGATGGAATGAAAACGGCACGCAGAGTATTATGCCTGTCCTAGAGGGGCGGATTTTTGGTGAAGTTAGGATCTGGTCGAGGCGTGCTAATTACACAGGCATGAATCTATCTATACAATCGTCGATGGGTTTCTTTTCTAAGACGACGGTCAGAAAATTGGAAGTTTCTCGCTGTCCAAAGCGCCCCTATCATCCCAAGCGTGTGGCAGCCTTAGGCCACGAGGCTTGTTGGGCCTTATCTGGCACGTTTTGCTTGTGGCTCGATGGCTGGTTGACAAGCAGCTGGTAGACTATGCAAGCAAACTGTCCAGGGGGAGCATCAGGCCAGGGGATAGAGAAAACTCCAGTTCGTTAGAGGACTTGTCGCCGAAATAGTCTCGCGCATGATGCAAAGCTAAGGTAAGCGGGCAGAGGAACGACGTTATTTTGGCTCTTTAATGAGAGAGGAGGCAACACTCGAAGGGGCCAGGCGGTCTCGCCTGAGAAGTCGAAAGGAGTGGCTGCAACTGGGTCCTCCGCGGGGTCTCGATGCACCTCCGATTCCGATTGCATTCCAGACGTAGAGCCATGAGAGGGTTGTAGCACTGAGCTCCCTCGTCATAGGCTCAAAATAGTACCAAGCATTTCCAAACTTGAGGGTCAGGGAAAGGGTCTTGGTAGGTATTACATGGTTGCCACAGGACCCGCCTATGATAAGTGCAACACTATCTGCAACAACATCGACGGCCGCATGAAGATTGCCGCTTCGTAATAAAAAGTCCGGCTGTCCAAATGTCGACTTACGGTGTGCTTTTCCCCAAGCGTCCGACTGCGCCATTGCTGTACGCCGCAGAGCAACTGCGTAAAGGTGAAAGTGCATGCCCACCAATTTTACAATGCAGAAGGCATTCCCAATCGATTTAAATGTAAGTGGACATTCATAAACGAGCAGTTGTTGCAAACGCATACATTGCCGTTGTTATTGTTGATACTGCTGTTGCTGTTGTTGTTTTGCTGTTGTCGTCGCATATGCTGTAATTGCCACTATTATTGTTGCTACCATGGTTGTTTTGTTGCTGTTGCTGCTGCGATTGTTGCTGTTGTTGTTGTTGTTGCTGCAGCTGTGATTACCCGTTACGATCAATATTGTATCTTCCGCCGTTACCACTGTCATCCTCATTCTCGTTGATGGTAATGCCTGTCGATCGTTATTACTTCTGCTGCTACTGTTATATAGCAGAAGTTCGTTTTGCTTTGCTTAGCAGTTTACAGCCATAAAACACGTCCACATATATAAACGAGCGCTTCTTTCCTGAAGCAGCAGGAGAGCGGAAGCGAAGTGGGCCGGGGCAAAAAGGGCCCCCGGCTGTTCGATACCATAATTAGCAATCGCCATTCATTTGAACGATATCGCCGCCGGACCCGAGATTCGTAGAATCTGTACCTTGTCGACAAAGGAATTATGCAGACGACAAGACGCACACACCCGACTTACATACCTGAAAAAACAGGCATGACAAGCAGGCAATACCCCCAACTCGCGCAAATCTCCAAGGCACGAACGCATCCGGGGTTACGTTGGGGTTACGGGAATACGTTCTTCTTCTGCTGCTCTGCCCTCGCCGATATTGCGCCAAACTTGCCCTGACGAATTCACTTGATAAGTAAGGAAGGCGGCTTAGTGGCAAAGCCGTTACCTTGTATTCCGGTAGTCCGAGGTTTAAGTTCTAGATTGCCTCTCATAAATTGGTTTTAATGGCTTCCGATCTAGGCAAGGCAAATTCCAGAGTGGATTCTAAGCGGCCAAAGTTAAAGATACTGTAATAGACTAAAAATAAAAAATGATGCATTACCATCAAACATGTTATTGCAAAAAATCCTCAGAGCGAAAAATCGTCAAAACACAACGAATAGCGACCGTACTTGAGAGGAGCCCCCGATTTGTATGATTACGATAACCACAAAGTGATGCACAAGCGGCCAATGTTTTTGGCGGTCACTAAAATGCTACTGTTGTTCTCCATGCAGGCTGCAGGGTGTTTGTTGTGCGAGCCCACAAATTGACTTCCGGTCCGCTTAGACATAAATGCTGCTCTCTTAGCGGTAACAGCATGCAGTGTACGCTAATCAAAGCGAAAATAGCAATGTACTCCCTTGACGTGCAGTGGTATTGACAACTTAAAGAAGCCGCCAATAAACAACGTTGTTCGCAACGTTGGCTGATAGTCGTTTCGAGGACGTTTCCGTTCAGATCTTAACATGGAGCCTACAAAAAAGTCACATATGTATACAGTGTAGTGAAAGTGGTACTCCGTTTTCAGCAAACTCGTTATCAAACATGTACGGCATGCCGCTGAACCGGCTGTGTCGACTGCAACTGCCAACGACCGTTGCCTGCGAGATGACTGTCGCTACAAGTCCTAGTCAGGTTTTCCGGCAAAGTTTACAACGTTTGTTGTGAATGTTTGCGCAGGTTTTTTATGATAACTTTGCAAGCTGCAAAGCTGATCGTAGAACTGTCCAAGGCTTGCGAGAGAAGTTTTCAATGCGCACCGGAGATGTTCCCAGCGTCTGTCGAATATGTTCACAAGTAAACATGTTGGCAGAAGAGCACTTTCGTCAATTTCTCGTGCTTTGGCGACTGCCGACAACCATAGTTTACGACCAGTTGGTTCCACAGCACATTAGCTAATAGACTGTTGAAAAGCAAAAACTACACATAAAATGTTTGCGACCTAAGAATAAGTCTCATCGTGGTACACCATGATGAGACTACCACCACTACATGTTGTCTTTCAATATTAATAATGATATTAATAATAATAATATTAATGATGATAATAATAATAATAATAATAATAATAATAATAATAATAATAATAATAATAATAATAATAATAATAATAATAATAATAATAATAATAATAATAATAATAATAATAATAATAATAATAATAATAATAATAATAATAATAATAATAATAATAATAACATAACATCACTTTTACTTCACATAAAAGGGTTGGTATCAATATACATACTTCTGTAAACAATCGTGACTAATCACCAAATAGGTGAGCGCTATTTGGATAATCATGGGCCCATTTGGCCATACGCCAAGCAAACAGTCCGTTCACGAATTCACCGCGGACCACGGCTTTTGAGGTGATTGATCGTTGACTCCTTAGGTTATTGGAGCGTACATCAAAAAAGTGTCCTAACAAGTCATATTTTCGTAATTGATGTAGAACAGATAAGTTGCACTGCATGAAAAGTGAGTCAATACTTGGAACAACGTCATCTAACACGCTCCGGGAGCACCTGATTCGCAGGCGTCTTCGATACATGTTTTGGACGCCATCCACCAACTTCCTATATCTGGACAGATAAGGCTCCCAGACAGGGGAGCAATATCATATCATATCACCTTTATTGAAAAAGGGGTATTACAATAGAAGCAAAGTCGTTTTGAATCTGTGAACGACGTGCAATCCTCCAGGCAAATGTGTTGTTCACAACGTCCACCCGAGCAATCTCGTGGGGCTGGATGGAAACGCCGCTCCGGAGATTATTTGGTCTTAGAACAAAATACCTAGTAATAAGTGTCTGACGCGCTAGTTGTTTAAACATGCGGTAATCGGCATGGGATTGGTATTTACTAACACTAGGCAATGTGATACGCTCGCGTGGTAGACAACACCGGCGAGCAACTCGTTTCACAAACTTATTCTGCACGCTCTGCAAAAGGTCAACATCTCGTTTATAGAATGGCATCCATACGTGACAGCAATAAGTCCACCTTGGTACCACTAAGGTTTGATACAGCTTTAGGTACACATTATGGTCCTGTATAATAAAAGACCGCATTATGAGATTACATATTCGAGACGCGGCCTTGACAACCTCAGCCATGTGAGGTCTAAACTTCATTTGGCGGTCGAAGATTACCCCGAGGTCCTTGTAGCGTGAGACTTCCGGAATGGGTTGGCTGTTTAGCATATACTGAGTAGTATCTGGCAATGTCTTGAGAACAGCAGATTTGGAAGAAGATATTTGCATGCTGTTGTCCTCTGCCCATAGGGATACGGTATCAATCGCTTTCTGTAGTATAGCTATGTTGCTGTCGTTTTTTGCCTCAACATAGATTTTGAGCTCGTCCGCATACAGCTTATATGTAACACCAATATCTCGAAGCATTACCCCGAGATCCTGTACAAATATAGTGTACATTAGGGGGCCTAAGCATGAGCCCTGCGGGACACCAGATACACACCTGCCGACCGCGGAATAGCTATTCTCAACTTTGACGACAAATGTACGGTCTCTCAGGTAAGCTCTGCACCAGTTTATGATTCTTGGGCCGAGTCCTAACGCTGACATCTTTGTCAGAAGCAGATGACGGTCAACGCGGTCAAATGCACGTGAAAAATCAAAGTAAACGACATGCAGAGGGATGTTGCGATTTCGGGCAAGCGCCCAATCGTGAGCTACTTCCAATAACTGGATACCCGTTGATCGACCCTTTGTAAAACCATGTTGTGAAGAGTCCAGCAGGTCTTTAGAATCAAGAAATGTGTAAAGCTCAGCCACAATTATTTTCTCCATTAGCAAACAAGGTATTGAACATTGAGACACAGGTCTGTAATTTTCTGACGTTGCGCGAGAACCCTTTTTGTGCGTCGGGGTGATAATGGACTGCCGAAAGAAACTCGGTACTTCACCGTCTTCGAAGGAGCGAGTGAATATCAATGATAATGGTTCAGCCAAGCTGACAGAGAGCTCTTTGAATAAAATTGGAGGAAGGTTGTCGGGTGTCCGCGAGAATTTTTTCTTAAGGCTGTTGAGGTGCACTATTACCTTCTCCTTGTTAAAAACAATGTCATTTATAAGAACGGTCGGGATCTGATTAACGGTGTTAAGAATTCCAGACGGCTGAACATATACGCTCTCAAAGTAATCTTTCATAGCTGCCGCTTTGTCGGAGTTTTCTGTGACCGTGTGTTTGCCAACTATAAGTGGAGCCACTCCAGACTGCAGTGTTAAACGGCGACCAGCATATCTAAAAAAGTCTTTGGCATTACGAATGTTTATTTACGAATAATATGTGACTTTAGGAAGAACAAGAGATTTGTAAAGACGAATGTACACATGTGGAGTCGTTAAAATAAAACAGCGGAAGATAGTATTTATGGTGCGCAGAGATGTTTCCACAACCTTGGTAACTAAAGGCTAACGTTAAGATCAGGCGTAATACATGTATATATGCCTAAGTCCCGTGTATAAGAGAGGGTCGGTAAAATGCAGTTGTCAATTTTGTAGTCAAAGTCAAGTGCACCATTTTTCAGTACAATGCATTTAGAAGGTGAGAGAATTATGTTGTTTTCAGAACACCATCGTGCAATGCCGTCGACAGTAGTCTGCAGAACAGCGTGGGAGTCACTGGAGCAAATAGGATAATAAAGTTTTAAGTCATCAGCATATTCAAGATATTTGACCGCCGGTAGCAGGTACTTATTTATGTCCAATACAAAAATTGTGTATAGAAGGGGGGATAAACATCTCTAATATAATAATAATAATAATAATAACGTGGCTTCCATTATAGGCGCCATGAACTGACAGAAAGCGAACAGAGCAGGACAAACATGATTTAAACTTTCATACCTCACAATTGTATTAACTAAATAATGATAAATAATAAATAATAATAATAATAATAATAATAACTGCACAGTAGCTCCATCGTATCTCAGCCATAGCTCTGTTAGCACAGGATGGGTAGCAGAGCACGCCGAACAGGAAAAGAGACGCAAATACGCAGACCTTGAAAACAGTCTTCACTTTGTACCGGTGGCTATGGAAACATTAGGACCCATCAGCAGTGGAACAGCAAAATTCATTCGGGATCTGGCCAGGAGAATGACAGCAACAACGGGGGACCAGCGCGAAGGCGAATATCTGAGACAGCTTCTGTCTCTCGCGGTGTGTAGAGGCAATGCCGCTTCTATAATCGGCGCCATGGGATGAGCAGCTAAATACGTGCTTGAATCGACGCGACACGTTCGAACGTCACAACTGTATGCTGATAACACAATTACGAATTGAATAATAATAATAATAATAATAATAATAATAATAATAATAATAATAGAAAAAACTAATAATAATAATAATAAAATAATAATAATAATAATTGTCAGATATTCTTTGAATAGTGCAAATATTATAAGCCTTTTTGATCTACACTGCGGTAGCTACAACTCGTACTCTCTCAGAAGCTTCTCTCAGTAAAGCCATGCTCTGTGAGGAGAGGGAGACAGAGATTCAAACATGCTGCTCCCGCTGCCGGCCGTCTGCTATGAATGTACGATACCTCAAATAAACGGACTTACTAGTCGTTGTACCTAACCACCAAGAACGGCTTGTTCACTTCCGTAAATAGCAAATAGAAATTCACTAATTCGCTTAAACAAAGGCTCCCCCGAAACTCCACATTGGTGCCGTGACCAGGATTCGAGTCCTTTGTTTATCCTGTGTGGATGTTTGCTATTTTCACGATTTCGGGTGTTTTTCGTCGTTTTGAACTTTGAGTGAATCGACTACGAGCTGCTAACGCGTTTCGAGTGTCGTGTGTCTCGTGAAATCTTGCTCACAACGACAACTCGATCATGACGGATCGAGCACTCACCTGTCTACGGCGCTTCCGGACAATCGAGCGCAACCGTTTAAAACTGTACGCCGAACGGGCGCTACAAATAAGAGACATCGCGGCAGACCAGCGGGACAAGGCCGAGCTGGTCGACCTGCAACGAAATGTCGAAAAACGGTATCAGGCGGTGAGCGACTACGACGCGCAAATTGTTGCTCACAGTAGTTTGCCTGAAGAAGACCTTGATCGTGAATTTAAAGAAAGCGATGGGCATTCAAATGCGGCGCTAGAACAACACTTCTGAAACGCTTGGTTGACGAAGTGAATTCTGTAACCGCTCCAGTGATGCGTAATGGGACAACGGACTCACCCTCGACATCAACAGCAGCAACAATCACATCATCGTTGTCTTCGATACTAAGCCAGTTTCTCATCAGTTCTGCCCCGCACGTTCTCGACACAACTCCTGAGATGTTAAATGGGGATATTTTGCGTTATCGTGCCTTCATCGCTCAATTTGATAACTGGGTATCTCGCAGCACAGCCGCCTCGGCCACCGATCGTCTTGTAGCTCTCCGAAAGCTACTGCGTGGCCCCCCAAAGCAACTAGTTGACTCATTGCCGGTGAACGATGTCAGCTACAAGGTGGCTCTTAAGTTGTTGGAAGACAACTACGAAAGGCTGGATATCGTCAGGCAGCAATTGATTGCGTCTCTGCAGAAACTACCAAGAGTGAAATCGCAGTTTGATACTGCGGGTTTACGCCAGCTCCTTAACTTCGTACAGTCCACAGTGTAGTCGCTAGATGGACTAGAGAGTCCGTTACATACGTATTCCTTATCGTTTAAAGTTACACTCCGGGCAGCTATCCCGTGGAAGATTGTGTTTGACTTCACCGAAAATAGGCGACTGTCGTCTATACATTCCGCGTCAGGCAATCCTGCTGACAATGATTTGGTGACAGGCGGTGTCGATAAATTTGCCGCTGAGACCGCTGACGAGATCCGCCAGTTGATTGGTTATGTCACCCGGTATACGTCACTTCGCGAGAGACTGCGACACTCGGTCAGCTAACCGACGTTGATGAGAAGCAAGAGCGACGGCAGCCCGACGCATCGCAGAAGCAGAGGAAAACGGACTGCCATGCTGGCAATCGTTTTAAGTCGACCGTGTCAGCAGTAGCAGTGCTACAGCCACGTAAGTTCGCACCGTGTATCTTCTGCAATGACGCTAAACATTCGTCGTCACGCTGTGCTGCCGACTTAACGATCGAACAACGGATGAAGATCCTTCTTGAACAAAACAGGTGTCATGTGTGTTTCCGTCATCGCCACGTCAAGCTGTCACAGTGTGCTGGACCCAAAGTAGGCTGCCGAGTGTGTAACTCGAGAGACCATTATACCTCGATGCACAACGCAACTAGCAGCAGTCGTCACCCACCGAGGATTGCGAGGAACTCCTCATGTAAGGATTGCGGCTGGGAAGGCGCAAAAGGCGGCTAATGACATTGCCCGTCTATTGCCCAACACGTGCTGCCCGAGAGATAGCGTCCGGAGACTTCTGATGTCCGTATCTGAGTCGATCATCCTTTTTGGCTCGCCCGTTTGGATGTCGCCTACAATGGACACAGGCGCTACTAAAAAGATCCTGAGAAAGGTCCAGCGGATCGGAGCCCTACGTATCATTCGGGGGTATCGCACCATCAGCACGGCGGCCTCCCTCGTGCTGGCGGAGACAGTGCCCTGGGACCTAAAGGAAGCCGAACGTCGGCGCCTGTGGGTTAACCCCGATAGGGAGCTCGTACAAGAACGCGAGGTGACACTCGATCGGTGGCAGAAGGAGTGGGATAGCATCCCGAACGGGCAACCAGGGGCGCTCGTGAGGAACCTCATTCCGAACATCCGCCAATGGATGAATCGTCCCGGGGGCCGTCTCACATACCACCTGACCCAAGTTCTCACGGGTCACGGCGATTTCCAGGTGTATTTAAATCGGATAGGGAAGGCTGAGACAACGCAATGCTTGTACTGTGACGAGGTGGACACTCCGGAACATACAGTATTGCGATGCGCCGCATGGACCGAGACCAGACGCGGCCTGCCCAGAAAGAACACGCTGGGAGAGCTAGTCACGTACATGCTTACGTCGGTCAAAAACTGGGACGCGGCTGCAAAGCCTATTCAACGGATCATGAAAGCAAAGGAAGAGACAGGAAGAAGGAAAATGATGGAAAGCGTCCGAGAGTTGGTGCCAAGGCGCGACTCGACAAGCAGGACCTAAAGATTTAAAATTTCCGAGACTTCCCCGCCGCCTGTGTGTAGTTACTCTTCTGCGTTAAGGATCTCGCAGGTCGAAGGGTCATCTTAAGGAGGATACATATATGTAGGCACTGCCGTCTATATATGTAGGGTTTTAGTGGGTATTGCCTTAATCCTTCGGCTCGATTCTTGTCAAGCGCCAAGACTTGCCGTTAGGTGGCTGAGTCCCACACTGTCTGAGCGTTGGCATGTTAGGGGGCTTACCAACTCCTGTTATGCTTTCTCTCAGTCGTACGTAAATGTATTTTAAACCCTAAACCTCTTTAAAAATAAATAAAAAACAGTAGTCACCCAGTCGCTGCTGCGAGTAATCTTCACAAGCGCGGCGCTGACTGCATTCCTGACGAACGCAGGAGGTTACATTCCGGTGCGCGTTTTCATGGATCTGGGAAGTAGTTTGACCTTTGTCACCCCAGACGCGCTCAAATACTTACCGGATGTCCAGCCAGTTCATCATGCCAACCTCAACATCCAAGCGTTTGCCAGTACTCACAAGATCTCATCGGCTCGCTTTAAACTCACCCTGCAGAGTACGTATGACGACACACGCGTCGACATACTTGCGTACAAGCATGATTTTGCCGTAAACCCGACAAATGATTGCACTCCGGGTGTACTTGATGCGATCAAGAAATTTTCAGCAGACCACCCCCTTGCGAATCGATCGCTTCTTGGCCTCACCTCCTGCCGTACTAGTTAGAATGGATCAGTTTTACCAACTGGCGTTCCTCGGCCGCGAAAAACGTGTCATTGATGTTCTTGTTGCGAAACAGACACGGTTGGGGTGGATAATTGGTGGGCCAACAACGTCGGCCAACATTAAAGCTGATGTAGCGAACGTCATCACTCATTGCTGCGCGGCCGCGCTGTCGCAACCCGCGCGCGATATCGAGCGTATCCGGGACTCTCATCACGAGCCACCGGGCCTCTCATCTGACGACGCAGCCGCTGTTCGCCAATTCGAAGAGAGTGTGTCTTACAATGACAAGGAGGACACTGTTTCGTCACCACGCAAACAGGGAAAACAGGGGAGGACACTTGCGACGATTCTTTCTTCATACCTCATCACCAGGTGATAACGACATCGGGGACTATCTCAAAAGTCCGGATTGTCTTCGACTGCTCATCATCAGCGCCGGGCGAAGACGTCATTAAACCACCATCTCCGCATCAGACCGAACCTTGACCCGGACCTAGTCAAACTCTTAATCAATTTGCGCCTTCATTGCGTTGCAATATCGGCCGATATCACCAAGGCATACATGTGGATAAACCTCACTGACCACGATCGTCGTCTATTCCGGTTTCTTTGGCGAGGACGTCACGACGAGAAAGTCAGATGCTTCCAGGTGAAACGTGCAATCTGGGGGGCCGCTCCGAACGATTTTCTCCTCGCGGGTACAATTCCGAGGCATTTGAAGCACGTAGATCCTGACTCAACGTTGCGTATACCTGACTCGCTGTATCACGACGATATACTGTGCAGCTTCGCAACAGATTTGGAAGCATGGGACCAGCCCGTGGAACCGATATAGCGGCTCAGTTAACGAGGTGGACGAATGAGATTGCTGCACAGTTGAAGTTAAAAATACCTTGCTATTGCACGACGGACACATGCGACGTAACCTACTATTTGCATCTCTTCCCGCCGTGCAGGACATTCTCCGCGACCGCCGTATCAAATGGGAGTTCATCTGTCCGAGAGCCCCATGGCATGGTGGCTTTTTCAAACGTTTACTTGGGCCCGTCAAGTCGGCCCTTGCAAAAACTCTCGGCCGAAGCTTGATCACGTCCGAGGAGTTTCGAACGATCATTTCTACACTGACCACAGTGATATTTTAATGCAGTCACCAGAAATCCCGTTACCATGGAAACAGGCTTGTCAACCTGTTTGAGGTGGACTGTCAGATATTCTTTGAATAGTGCAAATATTATAAGCCTTTTCTATCTACACTGCGGTAGCTACAACTCGTACTCCCCCAGAAGCTACTCTCAGTGAAGTCATGCTCTGTGAGGAGCGGGAGGCAGAGATTCAAACATGCTGCTCCCGCTGCCGGCCGTCTGCTATGAATGTATGATATATCAAATAAACGGACTTACTAGTCGTTGTACCTAAGCACCAAGAACGGCTTGTTCACTCCCGTAAATAGCAAATAGAAATCCACTAATTCGCTTAAACAAAGGCTCCCCCGAAACTCTACAATAATAATAATAATGCCGCCTAGGCAGCACAGCCTAGGCGGTAGCGCAGGCGATCGCCAGCCAAACGGCCACGGTTCGAGCCCCGCAATGTGTGACTTTTTTTTTACTTCAGCAGCTGCAAGGCACCTGCCAGAAAGCATGCTGTGAACTAAAATGAAAGCTTGTTATGGTTGTCTACAACAGCCTTTCGGCAACACCGATAAAAAAACGTCGATGTTGTTCTGATCGATGCTGCACCTATATAATAATAATAATAATAATAATAATAATAATAATAATAATTAATATATGTATGTTCTGTTCGCACTGGAATGCTATCCGTTACTCTGTGTAGTCACTCTGTAGAAATGTGGTCGAGTTCTTTTGTTTTGTACATCTTATTATTGTCAATAAGATGTCTGTTTATGTTATCTACCCTTCTATATTATGCGCACACGTATATTAATTATAAAATGTAGGCATAGTTTAAATCGCCAGGTTCCAAAAAACTCCACATGACATTACGGTAGCATCTTATATGTTGTATGTCCCATTAGTCTGCAGCATCCTGTTTTTTGCTTGTTGTCGATATTTTCAAAAGTAGTATATGTTATGCTGAGAGTAATACGATTCATCTGATATAGTAACAGGTTAGTTGCCAGGTAAGGTAAGTATTTATTTGTCAGTTTCGAATCAACCAGACTAGATATAATTTAATTTGCCTCTTTCTTTTTGTCTATGTTTCTCGATATACGTATTGATGTCGAGGTAGTTTATTTTCGTTTGGTGTCGTCTTTCCGATGTGCTGTATGAAAAAAAAAAACCTAAAGCAAGCTTTAGGCGATTGCCCGTCACACTGCATCGAGAATATCAAGGGTTCTACTAAGCAGCGAAACGAAACGGCTTATCAAGGGGTTATGCGACAAGTTGGAGTAGAAGAAATAGAAAGAATAAGAACAGTGCGAATCACCATAACGATATATCATACAGCCACTGAACGAGTGGGTGTGCATCGATTAGGGTCCCCGTATATTTCCCATATATGGCGTAACGTAGGGGGACGTTGACTTCGATAGCTGGTTGCACTGACTCATCGGTTAGCACGCATGAGCGACACGTCTTCATGCGACTGTCGAGGCGCTTCCCGCGGCGATATGAGATCCGAACCGAGACATCGAAAACGATGCTCACGATGCCCAATGACAACGCTTGACAGGCAGGACAGAGGCTATTATCAGCAATACGAGCGAAGGCGTGAAGCGTTGCAACTGTTACAGTTACTACAACTACTAGTACCATAACTAGGACATCTACCAATGGGCGGCGGCACCGCTCGTGGATCATTCTTAACCACACACGGAGCGGTCAGCAAATCGGTCTTGCGCCGAATGGGGCCAGGCGATAAATGCGGCTGACGCCACGCGTGTACATTGCAGCGTCATTCAGTCCCGCCGGTAGAAGGAACGGCGAAAGGACGGTAGAGCCGGTGGCCCTTGGGTCATTTGGATACTGCCCACCCCATGTCTATGTTTCTGCTCTTATCCTTCATATATTCCTCTCTCTCGATATATATATATATATATATCCTTATATTTTTTTTTCTGCCATATCGCTTCCTGGCCTAGGTACACTTACCTATTCTTTTTCTTCTTCTTCTTGGAATCGCTGGCTGTCGAGGGATCGAGGGTGACCGGTTGGCTGCGTGGCCTTAGGCTACCACCACCACAGTCTACATCATCTTTATCACGCATCCCGTTCTTCATACTAGCTTCCTCGTGTGTCGCTCTTAAGAAAGAAGGCCACTCGTTTGTCTTTCGGCGAGGCTATCTGTCGGCCTGCCTTGCCCAGGCCTCTGGGCTTCGGTCACATCGTCGGGGCAGCAGTAGGGGCAGGACAACGCGAAAAGGACCCCACACGGTAGGCAACGCCGACGCTCCCACTAAACCCAATGGCTAGCTAATTTTCCTCTGTACATAATCGTTCATCTTCTCTAGCTTTCTCTTCGTCTTCGGCCTGCTGCTTTTTTTCCCTCTCCTTTATACTACTGTCACAACGACAAGTACAACTATAACGACTACTGGTACTGCTCCTTTTCCGTCTCCTTCTGCCATTTCTTCAGACGTTCCTTTGCCTAGAAGATATGGTGGTATGGCTTGCTTGATCATGCCCCCCCCCCGTAGTGCAACTGTCGTCGGTGGGAGGGGCGGCGTCGGTGGGACTGGTCACCTTAGTCGACCACCGCCCAACCGGTTAATACAAACTGGGAATACCTAACAAGAAGTACATATATATATATATATATATATATATATATATATATATATATATATATATATATATATATATATATAAATAGAGAGAGATGTGGGACAGGAACCAAGGAAAAGAGGGACAGAGCACAGGAACGAGATAATACGACGCAACGTAATAAACAAGAAGCAAAATGTCCGAATCTCCTCGTCGTCGTCTTCGAATGGTAACGCAGCTGGGCAATGGGCGGCACCAGTGGCGCCGGGGGCGGCTTTCCTTGTAGTTCGATATCTCCTTTTGCCCCTCTATAACAGTCTCATGCACCCCTCTCCAGCTACCTTACTTTTCTTTACCCTTTCTCTCTATCGCGCGCGCGTGCGTGCGAGATTCCCTTTTTCTCTTCGTGCTAGATCCCTTTATTTCTCTTCGTGCGAAATCCCCTATTTCTCTTCGTCTCTCGTTCCCAGCCTCTGTCCCGACTATATCATAGCTATGCCTTCTCCAGTCCCCGGTTACCCTATGTGACGATGTCGTCGTTGCTTCCTCGCGCCGGTCAGTGAGTCGCTTCGCCGGGCCGGGGCCCACCAGTCGCCGACGCCCCTTTCGCGACGCCATATGAGCGGTGCGTGGTATCTAGCCTGTACGTAGCCAGTACGTAGCGTAACGCCGGGGGGCCGCACCCACTTAGTCGGATAATATATGACTTGCGCGATGGGCAGACGATGCGACCGGCAGTCGGCTGGGACGCCGCCAACAGCTATATAGCGAGCTACATCAGAGGCGGTAGCAGTAGCAGCAGCAAGATCAACAACATCAACAGAAGAAGGCCCGATACGACACCATACACAGACAAGAACGAGAGTTCGGGACGGAACCGCGGTGACGACGACGACGACCACGACGACGAAACGGAAGAACCGTCGGGTGAATACCGAAAGAATGAGTGCGAGAAGGAGTACGCGAAATAACACGCCGACGACGACGGGCGACTAGATTGACACCCCGCGACCACCCCAGCTCCCCCAGAAAGACGCCCGCGTACGTGGGCTACCCAGGCTACACAGCGCGTCAAAGAGATAGAGACGTCGACATGGTGACACATCATACACGTTGAGACGGAGGCGGTCGGGCCCGGCTCGTTGACACATCGTTGACCGCCGCCTCGTCGCCTCGGCTAATGTGCAGGCACGCCATCAAAGAAATGAGTGACTGAGCGAATAAGCAACTCTACGAGAGAGAGAGATAACGGACGCCTAATCACCTTTGGTTTTGATTCTGCCGTCTCTATTCCATAATGAGCATTAGCCCAAGCAGAACTGCACGGATGCTGCCTCCATATATATATATATATAAAGAGAGAGAGAATATTGCTAATTGTAGAACTCGTATTCCGGGAAAATAAATAGAACAACGATGTGAACGTCAGATATGCAAGGACTTATATATATAGATATACGTGTATGAGTATTTGCATTATTTTATGTTTAAGTCGTTGTTCTATTAATGTTTCCCAGATATAAGTTCCTCGACTAGCTAGTACAATATATATTTCATGCCTAAGGCTGTCCTAATCATCCATCTTCTTCTTCGGCCTCCCGGCAAGAGAAATGATGCAACGATATATGTTCTAGTGCTGCGCATTCCACTGCATAGTATTTGGCACAACTCTGAACCGGAAGGTGCACAAATTGTACTCATCGTAAAAGGCGGAGCTCGAACATAATTATGAATCTAATTAGTGGTAATCATGCACTATGTACCTGGCGTATACGTAGCCGTTGACACATACAGGACAGACCAAAGGTGCACGGCATTGAAAGCATCCAAACCCATTGACCTTCCGTCAGGCCTGTTTGACATTAGCTTCCCACTTCCAAAAAAAATATTGTAGAGTATTGTACGCGGCAACTTCAGTTTTAGTCGGATTGTTCCAGCAGTCGGTAGACAGTTTGAAACCGGGTACAGGAGGCACCTGTTGTTGCTCGCTTCGACGAACGAAGCACTCGCTTCATATACAATGAACAGCACCTTTCAAGCTGGCTGAAATTCGCCAGCGTAAGGTGGCTCCATAGCCTGTCAGCACTATACATTCACCGCGGAACAATCTTAAACATAAAGAATCTCGTTGCTGAGAAAACCGACAGACACTGCCTACTTCCCCGTTAAGAGAGATCTAACAGCCATGGTCTCTCTGGTGTATATCCCACGACTCTTCGAAACAAGGAGCTTTTTATATATCAACAGTATTGCACATAGAAAACGGCGTTTCACATAATGTGCAAGACAGACGGAAGTCTACTTCAGGATCGCTTTTTGACAGACATTTACATCAACAACTTTATAATCTAATATAGACCGAATGGAAAAGTAAACATATAATATTAGTATCAACGACAGTCGGACTAATTCAGCGGCAGTCAAAAATTGAGAGCAAGTTTTAGATTTTCTAATAATGGAGGCGTTCATTACTCACGTCCGTAAAAACCACAGCGTTATTTAAATGTATTGTTTTTTTATGAGAAATTAAAATTGATTTATTTATACATATATATATATATATATATAGGGTTGATCCATAAGTCCGTTCAGAAAATTGCTTACACTCAATTTCTAACTGACGCAAACTATAACGCTCGAGTGAAGATGGCAGAGTTAAATGTGCATTTTCGGCATTTCATGTTATTTGATTTCTGGAAAGGAAAGAGTGCAACCCAAGTCGTAACTAAGATATGTAAAGTGTAAGGCGGAGAGGCAGTAACAGATATGACAGTTTGATGGTGGTTTGCCCGATTTAGGAACGGCGACATCTATGTTAATGGCCGAGACCGGCCCGTGCGCCCTGCGACGGTGGACACGGCCGCATAAACTACAGTTGTCAAACAAAACCCATACCTGTCGCTCGCGAAATTGTGGCCATTGTCGACGTACCATACATATCCGTTTAAAAGCGTCTTCATGGCGAGGAATTCGTCAGCAAGCTGGATAAGTGCCGCACTCACACACAATCGCCAACTGGAGAACCGTGTCCTAAAAAAGAACGAGGATCTCCCTTTTCTTCGCATCCTTGTGACAGGGGATGGGAAGTTAATGCTCTAAAGCAACGTTGTTCGCAGAAGGATGCAATTTAAAAGATGGAGTGAGCCCCAAGCTACTGGACCCCATACAAGGAAAGTGATGTTAAGTTTTTGGTGGGACGCAAGAGGGTGATCTTATGAGTTGTTTCAACCATACGAAACGATTAATACGATAAAATACTGTCAACAACTGGTAAATTTGAAGAAGGCAATTGACCAGGAACGGCCGGAATTGGCGAACAGACGCGGAGTAGCTTTCCACCACAATAACGCAAGACCGCACACATGTTTGCCCACTACTAAAAGGTTAATGGAATTTGGATGGGATAATTTGCCACATCCTGTAATTTGCTCCATCGGATTACCATCTATTTCGGTTCTTTCAAAAGTTCCTGAATGGCAAAGAATTCGATTCTTTGAATGGTTTTTAAACGTATATAGATTATTACTTTTGAAGCCAGAACTGGAGGGGTGGAATCATAAGCTTGCCTGAACGTTGAGCTAAGGTAGTTGAGCAAAATAGGCAATACAGCATTCAATAAAAGCTTTCCGTTGTAACGACATGTGTCTTCAAATATGCATGAAAAATCCGAACGGACTTATGGATCAACCTAATATATTTTTTCTTCTCTGTGTCAGTTGAGACATTTACTTGAGAGTATCAGATATCTTTTCAGAACTATACAAACTCCGCCATCTTGTATCACATCTATCGTGGTACGCATGTTTTTTATTAGACATATACCATAAGCACAATGTCGTTGCTAGTCTAGAGGTGTTAGAGTCGCTGTAGTAGTGGTAGAAATAGTATTATCAGAAGCAGTAAAACCAGCATCCGAGATAATATGAGGTACACGCATGAGAGCGTATGAGGCTGTCATCAAGCCGGCCAAAAAAATCGCTCTGGCAGCAGTAGCGGTAGAAACAGTAATCGAGAGCACGATGTGCAGTGGAAGAACGACGTATCAGTGGCGGCAGCAGACAGCGTGGGGTCGAACCCCTTGAATTCAGGGGGAGCTCTAACCCTAGCCTGATTTTTCACTGATAAGGCCTCCTTGTGTGTCGAACGACCGACCACATCGGCGATGGGACTGAATGACGAAAGCAACGGTCACAACGATAACCGTTATCCCTACCGTGGCTGAGCGCTGCAAGTCGTACTAGAGACGTGAGGGGGTCGTTAGTGGCACAGAGTCTGCTTGTTTCTCAAGGTTTCTTCACCGCCATAATTATGGCGGCATTTTTATGTTACTTCGTACGCGGCGATATTGACTGCTTGTGCATGCTTGCTGGCCCCTTCTTGCAGCGTTCAGATAAACGCCTAGCGAAGCTCGGGAAACGTGTCAGGCGAGTGCGTGGTAAGCGAGCAAGCGCCTATGCATATATATATATATATATATATATATATAGGTATATATATAGGTTCGAGCTTGCGCGCGCGTAAATACACGCTCATTTAGAAGGCAATTGTTTTTCCTGTATTACACAATTGTATAAATATATATACACACTTTTTGTGGCGAGA
The DNA here is from genome assembly GCA_003439945.1 of Dermanyssus gallinae. Classification (NCBI taxonomy): domain Eukaryota; kingdom Metazoa; phylum Arthropoda; class Arachnida; order Mesostigmata; family Dermanyssidae; genus Dermanyssus; species Dermanyssus gallinae. Next base: position 677,968 of record QVRM01006895.1, on the reverse strand, counting down.
TTAAATGGTAAAATGCATGATGCACACTGGGCGTCGTTGTTAGTGCCACGCTAGAGTGGGATTTAAAAATCCAGTCGTTCTCTTTGTCCCTTGTCCGGGGTGACCGCAGCACTGTCGTCGCGATGAAACTACATCTGGCCACTTTATCGCGAGTAGCATCATCTAGTAAGAGCATTATCAAAGAAAACGTAAGATCGCGTTGGTTCATCATATGTGCGTATATATATACTAGAACAGCACGGACGAGGTGTAAACTTTGATGCGATCCTGTAGATGTTTAAACGAGCGCAAGCTACTCTAAATGAATTGGCCCCAAGCAAACATAATACAGTTAGGATGATAGGTTTTCATCTGTTGAGTGCCCGGTTATGTAGGATATAGAATAGAATAAGTATGTAAGCAGATGCGTAACATATATGTCTATATATATACATATATATATATATATATATATATATATATATATATATATATATATATATATATATATATGTATATATATATATATATATACATATATATATATGTATATATATATATATATATATACATATATATATGTATATATATATATATGTGCCAAGGTCAGTGCTTCTCTTGCCATTACAAAATAAAGCAGATGGTAAAACTGTTCTTACCCATATCAACGTTGCACACGAGAAACAGCGGCAGAAACACGAAAGGGGGATCGACGCTGTAGATCCACCTTAGTACCGCTAACGAATACATCAAACTTAGGTTGATGTATGAAGGTGCATCTATATATTCGTGTATGCTAGCCGTTGCAGCTGATGACTGGCTGTCTAGGATAAATAAACGCGTATGTACTTCATACGTGCAACTAACGTTCAAGTAGGCTCTTTAGTTGGCTGGAATTGTTTTAGTAAGTAAGCCCATTTGCTAATCTAACGACTAAAGTCCTTTAAACTGCTACACGCATTCACGCAGCAGTAATAGCAATGCTTTGCTCGATTATGCATACAAACAACGACCGCAGCTACGGCTGCCGGTCAGCTACGGGAATAGTGTCCACAATTTGCAGGGTGGCTCGTTTTCCGAGGCCGGGTTGCCCTCCCCGTTATCAGAAAACCATTGGATGTCGTCGGTGTGTGGTGCTATGAATGCTTCAAACCCAATGGGTCACCCCTCAACAAAAGCAGCAGCAGCAATTGCACCAGTGCAGAGGCAGCCAGAGAGATCCTCGTTGCAGACAACAAGAACGCTCGGATAGATGAGATTAGATGGTACAGCGACGACGACGACAACGACCGGTGTGACCCTATGTGACGAACGACTTCAACGACAAGCGAGTGAACCCGATTGTGATGGGTCATCAAGAGAAGAACCCACGTTGTTCTTTGCAAGTGCGCACAGGTTGTGTCGCCGCTGCTGCTGCTGCTGCTGCTGCCGCCCCTGCTGCTACTGCTAGACGCCCCTGCTGCTGCTGCTGCTAGACGCCCTGGGGGTAAGTTATCGTCGGGGGTCGCATCGCTTACACAGGAGGGGGTTACTGGGCCCCCGATAAAGGAAAACGACAAGGACCATTAGCATTGACGAACGACGGACAATGAGAGGGTGGGTAGAGCTGTCGGGGGAGGACATCGAGCGCTTTACCCTTCTCTCGGTGTGTTCGCCGCCCGCCGTCGAGAAGAGATTAGTGGATTCGTCGTCACATTGATGTGCGTTCGTCAACAAACGACCTTCTTTCACTTACGCCCTTTCCCTTACGCAAATACAACAAGGGCAGACGCAATAGGCACTACGTTCGCATGGATGAGGTGAAGTTCGAGGCAGTTTAGTTGAAGGCGTATCTGGGCATCGTAGTCGTTTTCGTCGTCCTCCCTTATCAGAGATGGTCGGTTACTTTACGTCAAACCTCGCCTGTTTCAACAGTATGCACGGGACCGTATGAAATACTGCTCATGCGCACGTTCGGACACGCGCTCAGGTTATGTGAAACTCAGTCAACCAGGTGGTGGCTTAGCGCAATAACGGCTAAAAGCTGCCTCCCTCGCTGCCTTTAAAGGTCTGGACCTGTTCTCACAGTGCTTAGATGTCGGATAGCGCTTATAGCTGCCTCTTTTAATTTGGTAGGACGTCGATAGCTGTTCAAACTTTTGCTGGAACTTTGTTGTTACTAATTATCGGGTTACACGAGAAACAAGTTCTTGGCAGTCTTTTGTTACGTACTCTGTTGGGATCGAACCTAGACTTTCAATTAGCTTAAACTTTTGAGTTAGAGCTCTGCACTACATCCAGTTAAGTGTGTCAAGTCGAAATATGACATGTTGGGAAATCATAATATAGAAAGAGTGGTATGCAATTATAATAAGAATTGCGTCATACTTATTGACCGCTTTTCAATACTGGTATAAATATATATATATATATATATATTTTTTTTTTTATATATATATGTATATATATGTTGCAATAGCGATATATGGATTAGTTCAATAGACCACTTTTAGCGCCGTATTCAAAAGAAACTGTACTTTACCTAAAAGATACTTACTAGCAGCGGAAGAGAAATAGTAGTACAGGCAGATCTGTCTATTTGTTTAATTTTTAGGTCCAAGAACAATTAAATTTGCCATTGCGCAAGTTTTCTCCAAATTCTCAAAGCATTGTACTTGACCTATCAGGATACATAAGCATACTCGAGCACTATAAAGTTTTCATACGCTTTGGTAACTCGGTGGTTCAGTATCTCGTACATGATCTACACAAACCAGTCGACAAGAGAATAGTGTTTGTAAGTGAGATTGTTTTTGTGTAATACTAGTCTCTAATGGGTGGTTTAATAACACGCGCAGTTGAAATGAGAAGAATTTATAGAAGCTTGAATAAGTTCATCTGAACCATGACATTGCTCATGTATATTTACCAACATTACTTAGGGAAGACTCCACTCGTAGTTACTAACTAGATGGGGTTTATTAACCAACCCGGTTCCACCGACCACGCGGTCGATCATTCTTCTAGCGGGCGTTTCTGTAGACCGCCCAAACGAACCACACTTCACTCTGTCTTGCCGCTGCTTGGTACGAACGGCGCCCCACCAGAGGACGTTCATCAAGTTAAACTCGTGGCGCAAACACTCTCAATGCAATGGGTCTTGCCACATGCGTACGTTCTCATTATATATATATATATATATATATATACTACATTAAAGCGAAGCGCAAGTATATAAACTTTTCATTACTTTGACTACCTTGCTCTGAAGTACGAATTCTACGTGGTCGTTACTGTTCTATGGATTGTCTCTGGTATGTCAGTGGCCAGCACAAGGTGTGTAGGATGAATGGATGCCTTTGCATCAGGTTCCCCCCCCCCCCCTATAGAGTGGCGGTCGCCCCAACCCAATATTCTCCCCTTCCGGCACCTCTATTGACCTTCTTCCGTCGTCGTGGCTAGTTTATCACCCGCCTGCCCGTCGTGCCGCGGTTGGATTCCCGCTGCGTTGCGTTCCACCGCTGCGGGTCGCCATTTTTATTCTCCTCCATTGCGATCCTCATCATCATCATCATTATCATCATCAAGAAGCTCATCTTTATCCTCGTCAGAGCCTTCTAGCGCCACACGATCTCCTCGGGCAGCGTATTCCCTTTGACCGGCGGCGCTTCCACGACCACCACAGCAGCAGCAGCGGCAGCTGTACCAGCCGCCGAGGTATTATCGGAAGTTCACTGCCTGCCGCGACCAAGCTAGCTGCCTTAACGCTACCTGCTTTAACCGACGCTCTTCGTGTCGGCGCGTTTCGAATCGCTCGTCGCCGGAACGCTCTCTACGGCGACATTTAGGCAAGTCTTCCCCACTACCTCTACTGCGTATCACTGCGTCCTCTGCTGCCACTTCACATCCACCAACTGCTACAAGCCTTCCTTAGCAACGAGGCGGGTGATCGTGGCAGCTCACCGACTCAAAGAGATTTCCTGACTTAGAGAGCGTCGTCGTCGTCGCCTTCGTCGTCGTCGCTGCTGCTGCTGCTGTGTTTTGCCGTGCCTTGGGGAAGTGAGCACTGAGCGGTTGAGGGGAGCCGAAGGCAGGCCACAGTAGCGGTCGCGTCAGGGGTTAATCTAACCCCTTCTACCCGCAGTGGGGACACCTAGCCAACCTCCCAAACCAACCGCCAAACGCCTTCTTAAAGACCGCACGACGATCCGATTCCTTCGCTTACCGTTTTTCTGCCACAGAGGGCTGAGCAGAAGTTGAGCGGTGTTGGTGGCCACGAAGCCAACAGCAGACTAAAACGACGACGAAAACGACAGCAGACGCCAACGAGGCCAGCCGAACCTCCAGATGAAAGAGTAAGCGGTCTTCTAACCTGCATTTCCATAATCTGAAACGAGAGAGCAGTTTTTTACCCTAGCGTCTGCGTACACCGCTTGCCCTCTTACCCCCTCTTACTCCTCGCACCACTGTCAAATGGCAGCTTTATGGCACAAACAAAGGCGCGACACCTTGCGTTTGTCCACTTGAATAATCCGTAATTAAGTATATATATATATATATATATATCGCAATGGAGTTGTGTAGAGAACAAACATTAACAGAAGAGTTGGTACTGAACAAGCTACCGGTAAGTCCACAAGTGTTAGACGTCTACAGAGATTTTTGAGAGACTAAGAACATGCAATTCGTTATAAATAATTATAACGAAGAACCAGCTTTCGCCCCCCAGAGGTGGAAAGAAGCGTCACAAAATAATCGTACAACCATCTGTCGAACCACGTGGCATGAATACCACAATTATATATGTATATAAAGTAAATATTTAAATTCGTAATTATATATGAATTCGTGATTTGAGCTCATATATACAGTGTCACTTCGGTCAATCGTATATACCTTACCGTTTTCTATCTAATCGTCGTCCCCCTGTTCTGCAAAAGCGTGTAGCACCAAGCCTCCCTAAACCAGCCAGATACACGGCAAGGTCATATACTGGTGTCTCGTTTTGGCCATGACCTTAACTGAGTTACGTTGTCGTAGACGATGCTTGATTTATTTCCGGTTATCAAGTTTGTTTTAAAAAAATCCCTCTTGTTTAGCTCGATTGGGCATCGAGGAGCGCAAGCCTAACAAAAATAAGCTGTTACACATAACTACATATAAAACCATCAAAAAAAACATTGACTTGAAGGGTTCTTTATATGCTGTTGAAGAAAGCGCTGTAGGTCTTCATTCCTGAAGAAGTCCTGCTCGAAAACGTTATTGTTGCATTTAGTCTATGCTTTATCTACAAACGTTGTGCAAGCGACGTATGGTCTGTGCGGCTGGTAAACGTTTCCGTGAAGCAGACTTGCGTTCCGTTTGCCAGGTAGATAAGACGTCGTTCCCCAGTGCGAGTTCCTGAACAGACATACTAAATCATGGCAAGCCATAGAAATACAGTTTTGCCATACGGAAAATACAGGGGTGCAGTAAATGTAGCGTAAAGAACGTGGCAAGCATTTGCTGAAGATGTGGCACTGCTATAGCAATAGCAGTGTCTATATTGCTTCTGTATATCCCCCTGTTGTTTAGACTAAGCATCTTTGCGCGACTATTTGCTGGGACGTGAGCAGGCCTTATAGATATTTTTGTCAGCCTTCGGCCTGACTCCCTCGAGCATCTGTAAAACTATCCTGGATACTGGTTGTATATTGTTCCACGCTTAAAACGTCTTGAATGCCTTAATGATTTTCAAACCCGTAGCCAAAAATCTTCCGTCCAAAATTCCTATGCGACTCCCCCCAATAAAGGCGGCAGTCGTGAACACTATTTAAGGATTGCCAGAAATGCCTTTTTTAGGCATATTCGACCCTTCGACTTGTCCTTTGCGTTGGGTGGTAAGAAACTAGTGCATCACTTCATCTTCATTGTTCGCAACAACGTTGCCAGCATTCTCCCACTAGACTAATATGGGCTTTCTTTACTAGGCAAATGTAGCACCAAGGCAATGCCTAGCCTGGTGCAACGCACCAGGACAATGCCTAACCTGATGCAATGCACCAGGGCAATTCCTATGCGAATCCAAGCATAGCCACTTTTAAAATAATCTTTCTTATGCTTCCTGTACGCTGCCTGCTGTTCTGGCAGATGAAGTCAGAATGTTATGGGAACTTTGACAAGTTGTCGCATAGTTTCAACTACAGAGCATTATTCGACACTTTATTCGCTTGGGTTGCTATGATTCCTCTTCTAAAACTACCGATCAATTTAAACAAGAAAAAGACATGCTCTTAGTAAATTAGGATCAAGAAGTTGTTGATATTGCCGTGTGTATTGCTTTAATAATAAAAATGCCGTTATCATCGCTTTATTAAGAGCAAAAAATTCGATATAAATTTATTGAGTGAATGCGATATTTGCTGCTACCAATCATAGGGCCTGCTTTCTGGATATATTTCCTCTTAGTTTACCTCTTTTGTCACCCCTGCAGAGCAACAAAAGTCCAATTTCACTCTTGAAAAGTAATTAACAGCTCTAAGCTACACAGCGTGATACAGGCTGTTCTGCTGGCTTTGTTTTATGCTGCGTAGTGTCCGCTCTATTGACTCAACGAGATGCAATCTAATTGGGCGGAACCCCAAGTGGCTTCGTGTTTGTCCATGCAAAGACAGCAATGAAACTGGGCGTTACCGCGCCTCCTGAGCTACTTCTGGCACCCCCTTGGAGAAATAGCTTACACGGCTACACCGAGACGAAAAACACACGCAGGGGGATCGCGCCGAGAGGTTTCAGCCAGGCGTAAGACTTTCCTGCGAGTGTCCCACCATCATAATATTTGATGGCGATACAAAGCAACTTTCTCGACAATTACTGACGTTTATAAATATAAACAACCATAAACGTCGTATGCATTTGCAACATACGTTACGCAAGTATACCCGATCATACGTGTGCGCAAATAAACCTAAATATCCACGTCTAGAGACATACACCACGTAAATGAACGCCAAAGAAACAAAAATATGACGTACGCTGCATTTGTCGACTTCCAAACCGCGTTCGACAGTGTGCCTAGGGACCGCCTTCTTGAAACTCTTCGAGAGAGGTTCAATATTAAGGGCCAACTGTTCAATTTAATCCGAGACATGCTGAGCCACAATATTATAACCATTAAAAACGGAAATCACTATGTAGACGAGCCTGTTACACAAAAGACTGGAGTAGCGCAGGGCGACTCTGCAAGTCCATTTCTTTTTATACTGTACATCTCTGGCTTAACAGACCTATTGCGCACAATGAAAGCACCGCATGCATTTTACGCGGACGACCTCGTAATTTTAGCCAAAGCCCGGGATCACGTACGATTCTATTTAAATGAAACCTCAAAATGGTGTGCGGAAAACCGACTGACAATTAATATTTCTAAAACTAAGATCCTTCGCTTTAGCCACGGCGGCTCATATGCCAATGCCGACCATCGCGTCAAAATCAACGGTACTTGCATTGAGCTGGTCAACCATTTCTCGTATCTCGGCGTCACCCTGACGCCGCGATTGACTTTTACTAGACACATCGAGGAACTGCGAGCAAAGGCCATGGCCGCAATTGTGCTACTCGGAGACATTCGAGATGTAGATCTTGACACAGCAATGAAAATATTCAGGATGAAAATTAGCCCAATACTCCAGTACTGTCTTCCAGTAATTGCGCCGCACCTAACACTACATGATCTCAAAAATTTGGACCGTGTAAAGGCGTGTTTTGCGAAACGTGTACTAGGATTACATAAGAACGCGTCAGCTACCCTGGCATTAGAACTATGCGGAGAACGCACTCTGGTAGAAGATATAGTGCTAGACAAGTTACCGATCAGTACAAATACACTTGAAATGTACAGAACATTCAGAGAGGATCGAAATGTAAACTTTGCTATGTGTAATTATACAGATGGGCCTGCCTTTTGCTCAGAGAAGTGGAAACGAGCCTTTCAAAGTAACCGGTCATTATTGTGCAGGGTAACATGGCACGGTTATCACCACTATATGTGCCTCAAGGGTGATTGTTATGATATAAATGAATGTGTGAGTAAGTTTTGTGGTGAGTGCAACATATGTCGCTATCACGTTCTAACATGCCTGGCAATTGACTCATATTCATTACAGGCGCGTGTGAACGAGATTTTGTTATAGTTTCGTGAATCATGTGTATCAATTCAATCCTACTACCAATAACTATGGTGAATAAATATGATGTGTGTTAAGAGACATACATATATATGCACACGCACTTTTCAAAAGATATCGCGCTTGCGTTTAGTCTGTCTATTGTGCAGAAAGGGGGGAGAAGCAAAAAAATAATGTCTTGCTTTTCCGAAAACAAGGGACTTGCTTGAAAACAAACGTAAGGTAGAAAGCCAGATATAGAAGAGACAGGAAGAAGGGGAACAAGGGCCCGACACAAGATTAGAGGTGCAACGACGAGCAACAACTCGAAGTCTCGGGAGGACCTAGGGCTGTTAAAGCCTACAGGATAAAAGTCGGGCAAAGGTTGGTGTCGGCGCGCCACCGCTGCTATGTCATTGCATCGCGGGACTTTGGCCAACATTTCGTCCAAAGTTGCTGAAGGTGGTCTCAGCGGTCGAATTCATGAAAAGTACGTCGAATAGGAATAGTCTCTACTGCTATTTGGTACGGTTTTCGAACAGGGCTCTATTGTTCTAAAGGGGGCTGTTTCTGCCCCAAGAGAGACAGTGCCTTCAGGAAAAACAGCAAGTTGTTGCATTCGGCGATAAACTTTGCTCTCAGTTTCAGAAGAGTATGTACGGGCGTGCCTTTACCGCCGAGGGCAACGGTGTACAACAATTGGGCATATAGTCTAATGGCCGCCGACACACGAACCCATTGTATGTCATCGATTATCCTTATTTCTGTTTGGTCTCGCTGTATCACTGCACTCGGAGGCTGTGCGTTCTCACTATTTTTGTATATAATAAGAGAGTTTATAATGTAAATCACAACATATGCTGGTAGTGGTTCTCCGCAAGTATTCCTATATAGTGACTTTACGTTGTTATGGTTTGCTGCTTTTGGTCGTGTCCACGCCGAGTTTTTTGGGATAAGACACAACGGCAAAGGGGCCCAAACAGGATCAAAAATAGGAGCCTTTTTTGCAAACTAAAGGCACTTTGTGCTCTGGGCAAGGAGGATATGAAGCTGGCACTAATTCCCACGGCGGCTGGCTTGATAGACAGAGAGAAAGAGATAAATGTGCTGACGTCGCCTGGCGGCTCCTAATTACGCCTCGGCTCGAGAAAGAACAATCCAGTGCCGGCGCATTCAAAGCCGGTATGTGACACGTGCTCTGAGCGTTGCTAAACCGCCACAAGGTCAGAGCTAAACAACATGATGCAGCAGAGAACCTGCGACGCAAGGATAAGCATGGTGACTGTGCAAAGTTTTCATTTTTTCACCCTTAAAATCACCACCCTTACGTTCGTTAACAGTCAATCGAAGTAACTAGAAATGCGCTGGAAGTCAGGCAAGTTCTTCCTTTTCTTATTTTCTCGACGAAATATACGTCGGCAATGTGCATAAGGTCGTTGGTGAAACGGACAACCCCTATATATATATATATATGCGTATAATACGCATTTGCACCACGTATATATATATATATATATATATATATATATATATATATATATGCGTATAATACGCATTTGCACCACGTGTATATATATATATATATAAATTAGGTCGGTGAGAAAGTTATAGTTAGTGAGCTCCACTCTTATCAGTAGATCTGCGTGTTCTTGGCAATAGTTATCTGCTAAGATTAATATGGTTTGAAGTACGGCAAGTCTGCTTCTATTGAACATATATCGACGCGACAGCGCTGTGCTATTTTGTAGATCGGCGGAAGAACAATGACATCTACAAAGCCCCATTCGCGTGAATTTAAATAATTTTTCACTACCACCAAGGGCTGAATGCGACTGCCTCGACAGCGAAGATCTATGATGTCTACGGGCTTAAACTCGATGCGATCGTACTTCAATGAAGTAGTCTGATAGTCAGCTTTCATAGTGGATATTTTAATGTCACATATCAATCATGGACGAATTGTCGACTGTAATATACTCGACAAGATCGCACACACGGTGAGCACGTCGCCGGGTTAGTTCATTCGCGTCTAACTAGCCCTGGCCACGTGAAACGTGGAAACATATGGACGCCGCACAGACTCACGAAAAATATCCCCATGCTATGAAGGCCACGCTGTCAATCTAGTGGGATTGGAGAGGCGTGGTATGTACGAGCATCTGCAAAACAGCGACACGATTAGCAATGACGATTTCCTGTAGTAAAAATATGTGTCTGAATTTGCCTTAAAAATCCTGCAAAACTTGCTGAGAGATCCAACGTATGTATGTATATATATATATATATATATATATATATATGTCTACTCTCCTTATATCCAGAAAAATTCGTCTCACGTCATGAGTGTTATATATACACATGTTTTTCATATATGCTGTTCATATATATATATATATATATATATATATATATGCTGGCATCCTTTCCAAGCATTTTGGACACATAATTTCCAACAAAATACGTGCTCAGCATAACGCTTTCCAATGGGTTCGCGAACAGCACACCTCCCCGTGCCGTATAAGCACGCCTTCCTATAGAACTAGCGAAGCTCGTAGTTTGTAGCGTGCCGGTTGCCCCGGTTGCCCGTAGCTGCTGCCCACAGCCAATACAAGCGCGCGTTTGTCACATTACTGCATTCCTTATCGAATTTTGCAGCTGCTGGCCTGCACCAGTAAGCCTTCAACTCCTTGTGGAACTAATAGCTTCATGCACGCCGGCACGCCGGCCGTACCATAACAACGTCCAACGCCTGTGTTTGGGCAAGTTTGCCTTTGGACAAAAACCCGCGTGTGGTCTCTACAAGAACTGCGAGTTGCCGACCCCAATGCCCCCACCCCCCCCCCCAATGCATGACTCCGTACAAAAGCCCTCGCAAGTTGGCTTGCCTTGCCCGACAACAATGGACCGAGCTGTTATCAAGGAAGCGCAACGATAAAATTTAGCACGCTCCATCGCGTGTATATACCCAGGCTACATCGGGTGTGAAGGGTTATAGACAGGACGCCTGCACGCGTGGCGCCGTGTTAACATAACAACGTATGCGAATAGCAGCTTTGTGAATGAATGCATCTCCTCGCCCGAGTATCGGAAACTTCATTAATATGTGCTGTGTTCGCGTCTCGTGGGTGTTTGTTTGTGTGCGGGGGGGGGGGGGGGGTGTTCGTGTAAAGTGCTACTTACATTGGAGATGTTAGCAATACCGCGGTGAAAGAAATTCTTCTCAGTAATGCGCACACAGCGAAAATCGCTGCGAGCAGGTCAACACGTTCGTTACTCTCTGGGATAAGCTGATGTCGTGCCACGTGTAGACTAGTACATGCTAAGGGCGGAGTGTTAGCAAAATTAGGCCCAAAAATGATCTCCCCAATAATGCTTTGCGGTACGAGTCAATTTTTATAGTGGCGCCAATTCATGATTTCTTAACATGGAAGGTTACCTTGTTATTAACGCTGTATCTAAAAAGTTCCAACGTGCGAAGTGTATACTAGCATACTATAGCAGTAAAAAAAAACCCTAATTGACACTAATTGCCAAACATTGCCAGAAATTGAGTTAGTTTAAGGCGCTCGGGGCCCCGCACGGCGTATTCACCTTCAAGTATTTAGGAAAGGTTTTTGGTTTAAGTATACAAACCATACACATTTTTGCAGATGACCCTAATCTAGTAACCTAAGCGGTCACACTAAACTAAGAAAAAAACTATGGTATCGAAAAGCATTCAGGGTATCAATACCTTTAAAGGTAGGTTGTGCAGAAGGACGTACCTAATTTGCGTGTAAACTATAACTATTGAAAGGCCACAACAGTTTGGGAGAGTAGCGCTAAAGTTGGACTAACTTGTAGTCTTTTTTTTATACATTCGCTTGGTGGTAGTGTTAAGAGTTTCTCGAGACAAACATATAGTGACGTTTCTGGTGTGAGCCAAGCGCTGCCCAGATCAAAGGCCAAGTGTTCCCTATGATTATTACTGGACGTAGCAGAAAAGTGGATTCGTAAATTCGTAGTCCGCCACGGAAAAGCAGGGAGAATGCTAAAGGCAGAAGAAAACACAAAAATGGTTTCAAACTGGGTGTGCCCTCCTATTAGCCTAATCGATTCCTTAAGTTTAATTATTTATTATTATATTACATTATGAACTCATCGGTAATATCTACCGTCAAGCCCCATATTAGCGTTATACCGCACGTATAGAGACGTCTTATAAATAGAGAAAGTTTCAAAGAAGTGCATGCGATAAAGAACAACGTAGAATGGGATGGTTTATGCGTCACATGTATCAGATAAATTCGGTCACGTTAGACCTACATGTTCTTGCCGTCGCGACATAAAGCTTCGAATTAACATCAGAGTTGCAGATTCATTATATTTATAAATTGAGATTTATTTACCATAACATTGGCAGCAGTACACATCGGATGTTGTGCGGAATTTACACTGATCGTTTGTAGTGTGTGCTTGATTGCAGCGACGTTGTGTCTATTCAGTGCATTCAAGTAAATGGTATCTATCAGTATCGACCTCAAAACACTGTACACCCAAACACATGTAGTGGTGGTAGCCGTGCCATGTCATTCATGCTTATGCTTAGTTCTTCTGAGTTCCTCTTTTTCATCCCCATTCGAGCAAAACGCTGGCCCGTCCGTATAGTTATTGGACGCAAAGTTCTCGTTGCGTATCTCTCGAACTTCTCTATGTATTCTGCGAGTACAGCCCCCTGAGGGGTAATTTGTCTAGGGCGGAATCTTTTTATAAGGGTTGTTCACGGCATCGAAGTTGAAGCGCGAACGTAGAACTCAAATTCGTTTTTCAAGTTTTACCTAATAAAAATGTAAGCTTGCTGGGAGCGTATGTCCTAGGTTCATCAATTTGCGTATGTGTATTGAAGAAAATTCAATACATCAATTAAATTGCCATCCGTTTTTGGTGTTGAAAAGACAGCGACTGCCGTATTACATTTAATACCCCCGAAAAAATACGAATTATACTTATTGTTGGTTTGCTCTTCCAGCCTATTTGGTACGTTGTGCCTGTATTCGCTCTACACCTTCGGAGCACAATATATCTCGTCCGGCACACGAGTTGTAAAACGATTGTGCCCTACGGTGCACCTACAATTATTCAACCTGCTTCACCACACAATTCTACGTTGCATCACTCTGATTTACACACTGTTTAGGCTGTTCAGCTCATCATCGTACTCATATTTGTAACAACGATCTGTCTAGGTGACAGCTTACGTACGTGCCTAGTCTCGCCAATCTGGAGATTAGAATAGGAGATCTGATGGCGTTCCTCACCTTTAAGCGAGTATAGCGAACACAGATGTTACGCACAATCTCTATGCTCTCTCTCTCTCTCTCTTCCCCAATCTTCATCCATAGAGCCGGGATTGCTTTGGCGTTTTTCTCTATGACCTGTTGCCCCAGAGTCACGCGGTCACTGTGGCAGTGTCACGCCACCTAATGATCTACGTAGTCAACTCTTCCGTCAGGTTTTTGCTTTCCCTTCGGGGACAGCGCGTAGCGATGCTTTCTCGTGTGTGACATCGTTCACCGGCGTTAACGGGGCGACGCCAGGTAGCCAGAAATGCAGGGCCGCGATCTTCATACCATCATCATAACCATCCTTATCAGCATCATCATCATCACCATCATCATCATCACCATCATCATCGCAGACATCACGGCCGCCCTCCGACCACCCGTCCTGCTACGTTATGTACATTACCTCGGCATAATCGTATGACGTCGTAAGCGACGCTCTCTCTACGTTTGCTCAACCGTCCGCGGCTACTCGATAAGGTCGTCCGTCGGTAGTGTCGACGAGTCGCAGCCGTGTAGCTTGGGCCGAGCGGAGCGAAGGAGGAGGAGGAACTCCTCAGCACAGCTCAGTGCAGCAAACCTCCAGCGCTTGGCGAACAGGCGGATACAAGAGCCACGACATTTTCGCTGCATGTCACGTCCGCATCCGTTCGTCTCCGTGACTGTATCCGTGACCGTGGCCGATGACGACGCCACCGCCGTTATAGTTGTAGTCGTCATCATCGTCATAGACGCCAATCGTCACCGAGCTAGCCATCTCCAGCAGCTGCAACAGCAACAACAACAACAACAACAACAACAACAACAACAACAACAACAACAACAACAACAACAGCAACAACAACAACAACAACAAACACAACAACAACAACAAACACAACAACAACAACAACAACAACAACAGTAGCAGCAGTAGAAGCTGTAGTGGGCACACATTTGGACCAGAGTGCACAGTGCTCGCTGACACAACGAGATGGACGGATGGCCAAATAAGCATTTGCCATTTAGTCATCTCTTTCTCCTTCTCAATTTACCTCTCTATTTACGTCTCCCACGTAATCTCTTTCTTTCTGTCACGTTTTCGCGCTCTCCCTCTCTTCATCTCTCTCAGTCCATCTCTATCTCTCGCTAGTTCGCTCTTCCCCTCGAGGGATGTGCATGTCGGTTCTGTACCGGTCTCCCTTCCCCCCACCGTCCTATCGTCACGTTGTTTGCTGACGTTGACGTAACTGTATCTCTACCCTGCTACTAATTCGAATAGCAGCACTGCTTCTGCTTCTACTGCTACCACAACGACTACTACCGCTACTATTACTACTACTACTACTGCTAGCACTGTAGTCACTATTGTCATTATTATTACTACTACTACCGGTCTACTTCTATTTGAGTAGTAGCTACTGCTGGCAAAACGTTTGCCATCATGAGATGGTCAGGAAAAGAGTCCCTCGTCGCTGCTCTCGTATCGCTTAACCTGCCTCTGTTACTACCGGCCTAAATGACGCGTCGGAAAAAATGGAAGTTTTTCGGGCGGCGGAAACGGTGACCGCCGTCGTGGAAGGTAACCGCCGTCGTGGAAGGTGGCAGCCGTGTCAGCGGAGGTCAGCAATCTTTCGGGTCACCCCGCACACACAGCGTTGCAAGCGGCAAAATGCCGTTAACGCTGCAGACCGACCTGTTCGTTTGACCGTCTGGTTGTTGTGGTCGTGGCGTGGCCACCGCGTCCGCTGGCGTCTTTGACGTTCTTATCCTTGCCGTAGCTGCGTGGGCTGGGCTCGGCGGGCTGGCTGAAACGCAATTGCCGCAAGAGGCGTTGAGTTCGTTGATCTTCTTCACCTTGGCTCGACCACCGACCGACTTCAGTGAGCCAGTGAGTGAGCTCCAGGCAGGCAAAGCACGCGTGACCTTGACTGACCTTTGTCACTTGC
Source organism: Dermanyssus gallinae (assembly GCA_003439945.1). Classification (NCBI taxonomy): domain Eukaryota; kingdom Metazoa; phylum Arthropoda; class Arachnida; order Mesostigmata; family Dermanyssidae; genus Dermanyssus; species Dermanyssus gallinae. The sequence goes on along the minus strand of QVRM01006895.1, from coordinate 662,617 downwards.
TTGAAGCTTGCGTTTACGGTCGTCGTCGTCGTCGACCATGGTGACCATGGTCAGCTCCACCACCACCACCACCTACGACCTTGTGCTTTGCATCCACACGTAGTTGGACGGGCTGTCGGAAACGGGCTGCCGACAGAAACACACAGATACACTGCTATGAACGAACAAAAAACTGATGAAACAAGTCGCAGTGCACAACGTTGGCGTAGAGAAGGCTGTAGGCTGGTTTTATAGAACAGAATACAGAGAATGGGGAGAGAGAGAGAGAGAGAAAGAAAGAGGTTGGAATGACACTGCGTTCGGCTGTTGTGTCCATCGGGACACAGTAAACAATTGCTGCAACATATATATATATATATATATATATATATTTTTTTTTTATTGAAGATTTATTATCAATTATGTACATGTATCTCAACTACTACTAATATATATATATATATATATATATATATAATATTATATTATATATATATATATATATATAATATATAATATTTATTGTTATTGTGGTGATCGCCAAGGAGTGCGGACGTGCGAGCAGCTATGAGGCTGTTAGGATCCACACGACATGGTGAAGCAAAACGAAACCACCGGCGTAACGGTCCATAGCCTCCAGGCGGCACGCCGATGCCATTTAAATTCGAATTCCAACGGCTACTTAACTAAAATTTGACGTTAGAACAGCTAATCCGCTTTGCTATTATTTGAGGAGCAGCAATAATAATAGTAATAATAATAATAGTAGTAATAATAATCATAATAATAATAGTAGTAGTAGTAATAATAATAATAATAATAATAATAATAATAATAATAATAATAATAATAATAAGGTAAGACTCAAAGTGCCGCAACTTTTGCCGCTAGCTTGGCAAAGCTACAAGGAACCGACTCTGCTGTCCTGGGATGAAAAAGCACCACTATTATCATCTAGTGGAGTGCAACAAGGCGATCCGCTTGGACCTGCTTTATTCAGCCTCGGGGTATCCAGTTTAGTGGCACGCATGAAGAGCCCTCTTAACGTTTGGCACCTAGATGACGCAATGATTGGAGGCCCACTTGATCTGGTTGTGGGTGATATTATCAACGTACTGAATTTGGAGATGAGGGAGGCCTTAGCCTCAATGCCTCTAAGTGTGAAGTCATTACATTGGGAGGTAATGCCCAAGAACAGGATGAAATTTTTAGGGCGGTTTCAAATGTCTTGCCAGAATCTAGGCGCGTTGACTTAGACGAGCTGGAGCTTCTGGGAGCCCCAATAAGCTTACGATCGATTTCAAAGACCCTTAAAGAAAAGTGCACTGGACTGAAGCAAATTCGCTCTCGCTTAACGGCGATGCATTCGCAAGCAGCTCTGTGCATCTGGAGATACAGCTTGGGCTCGCCGAAGCTTAACTATACTCTGCGCACTTCACCAGCTATTAAATGCCACGAAGATCTTCAAGCTTACGACGATACCGCAAGAAGCATTTTAGGTGAAGTATTAAACGTCGACCTGCATGATGACACTTGGAAAAGAGCAACCCTTCCAATTGCCGAAGGAGGACTTGGTATTAGATCAGCGGCGGAGCTGGCTCTCATGTGCTATGCCGCGTCTCTATTGGAATTGGTAAACTCGCAAAAACGTTGGTCGAACCAGACATCCGCCAAGGAATCACAAGAGCCAAAGACGCTGCAGAGCTAATAGCTAGACAAACAATTGGACCAGGCCCCTGGCAAGAACGTCCCACACAGCATACATTGGACTCCTACAGATGCAGCGCTGCAGCTAGAGAGCTGTTAGACAACCTCCAATCTCCAGTGGAAAAAGCTGTCTTTCTGGCAGCACGGGACACATTTAGTGGAGGCTTTCTAAAGTGTCTCCCTTCCCCGCAGCTGGGTACCATGCTGGACAACACCTCATTCCGCATGGTAACAGCTCTTCGAATAGGTGCCCCGGTTTGCAACCCCTACAGTTGCCGCGCATGTGGTACCACAGTAACTGAGGATGGACTTCATCCTCTTAGCTGCATCAAAAGCCATGGTAGAGTTTCTAGACACGCTGAAATCAATGCAATTATAAGAAGAGCCTTACGCAAAGCTGGTATACCAAGCACGCTCGAGCCCAGATTAGGACTTCATGACGACAAAAGACCAGACGGTGTAACAATCCCGCTATGGGCTAACGGCAGATGCTTGGTATGGGATGCTACAGTGTCCTGTACAGTGGCTCCCTCGTATATACGCCACAGTTCACTAGAAGCGGGATGGGTTGCCGAGCGCGCAGATAATGGAAAAAAACGCAAGTACCAAGAACTGGAGACAAGTTATATCGTAGTGCCAATATCGATGGAAACAATGGGCCCGGTAAGCAAGGGAACCAAGAGATTCATCAGTGAGCTGGGCCAACGGATTACAGATCTCACAGGGAATCGGCGCGAAGGCGAGTTTCTACGGCAACTGCTGTCGCTTGCAGTGTGCCGAGGAAACGCCGGCTGTATTGTCGGTTCCATGGAATAATATTTAGGAGTTAGAAGAAGACAAGGAGTACACGTTCACACCTCACAATTGTAACATTTAAACAATATTAATAAATAATAGTAATTGTTGTTTAAAAAAAAAAAAATAATAATAATAATAATAATAATAATAATAATAATAATAATAATAATAATAATAATAATAATAATAAGTGAGAACGGTGACAGAATACACACGAGTAACTTTGCCGGATCCTTCAGAAGAATCTGGCCCAAGCTTCACACCTATGCAAAACCTTGCGACTACACCAAACCCCCTGGGGCCCAACAAAGTAACATGTCACCAATGCGGCCAGACCTTTGCTAGGCGAGGCCTCCGTAGACATGTCACAGTCAAACATGGGGGCGGGGGCACTATGCTACTTCATGACGAAGCCGCGAATGAAGTCAATCCCGACCTCACGGAGTGCATCCAGGCCTTCTTCAAACATGGGAAGCTGGTTCGCATTTTGCCCAAGGTGGTTAGGAAGTCGGTGGCTGACGCACTGTCAGAGGTGTGCTTAAAAGTTGCCTTGGACAACGACGACGCCGCCTGGCTTAGACTTTTCTCCTTTGCCCCAGTTGTGCTAAGGTTACCGGTAGGCTGCAGAGATACACGCTCTTTGGCAGTGGTCATTAGGAAGAATTTGGTGGAGTTCCGGCGCGGTGTTCGACTTACAGATTTGACTCTCCTGCTGACCGCGGGCGAGTCCGGTGGTAATGTTGAACGAAAACATTCACTCACGCGAGCCGTGTCGGCCAAGATGTCAGACGGTGACGTGTCAGAGGCAGCCCGCCTTCTTCTGTCTGACGACGTTATGGTCGATGAACCAGCCGCCGCAGCGTCGCTACGGGAAAAACACCCCCCCGCGCAACTGAACTTGTGTTGGCCGTCTCCTCCGCCCTCACAACTTCTACCTTCTTCTACTTCAATCAAGGATGTTCGCTATGCGGTGGGATCATTTTCAAAGAGCTCTGGCGCCGGTCTGGATTTCATCAGACCTCGACTTCTACAAGACCTTCTCTCACCGACTCTCAGCTGCTCATCCGACGGACTTAGCAAGGCCCTCGCAAAAATAATCGATCTACTGCGATGGGGAGCTCCGCATCCAGGGTGGTGTCCCCTAATCTTCGGAGCGAGGCTGTTCGCACTAAAGAAGATGGACGGCTCGTTTAGACCTATTGCTTGTGCATCGGTACTACGAAGGATCGCGGCAAAATTGGCAGTGAGGGACGCTGAAGATGTTATTAGCCTAGCGGTTGGGCCTCACCAGTTGGGTTTCTCCACCAAGGGGGGTGCTGAAATAATGATACACGCTACAAGGGCTTTTATTGATTCCCGACTCGATCCATCTGTGCTAGTCAAGCTTGACTTTAAAAACGCGTTTAACACCGTCAGGAGGGATCACTTGTTAAAGGTGGTCGGAGATGAGGCCCCTTCCATTTATCATCAGGTGAAATTGGCTTACGGTAATTCATCGCACTTGGTATTGCCCTCGGCACTGCTCACTTCGGCTGTAGGGATTCAACAGGGAGATCCCCTTGCTCCCCCTCTGTTTTGTCTTGCCGTTAAAGACCTGGTTAACACACTTGAAAGTCCACTCAACCTGTGGTATTTGGACGACGGGGTCGTTGGAGGGAACATAAGTACGGTCTGTGAAGACCTAAAGAAGATACTTAGTTTTGCCGCATGCAGCGGTCTGGAGCTGAACCCAATCAAGTGTGAGGTTCACATAATCGGCTCAGATACAGCTGATATCTCCGAAATACAGAATCTACTTCCAGGCTGCCGCGTAACAGACGATAACCTGGATCTACTTGGCGTACCCCTGTTTTCTCGCCAACTTGGACCGACTATCGAACGCGGGAGAGAAAAGCTCGAGATTGGTCTCAACCGTCTTCCCCAGCTGGGTGCTCACCGGGGGCTGTACCTTCTTCGTTCATGCTTCTCCGCGTCGAGGCTGAACTACCTGTTCAGGGAAGTCAATACTTCAGCCTTCCCGGATATTTTGGAGGAAATTAACGCGAAGATGTGTTGTGCGCTGGAATCTATACTCAACTTGAAGTTGCAAGACGATTCCCTAGTTCAGGCCTTCTTACCCGTAGCCAAGGGTGGACTGGGCTTGCCTGAAGCAAATTCGCTTTCAGTCGCAGCACACATCGCCTCCCTGCATTCGGCGACTAGTGGCGTTGAGTCTATTCTGGACCCCCAGGCGGTTGCGAACTTCAAGGCCACGCTTGAACAGATCCAGGACGACGCCATTGCATTCTGCGGGTCTCAACCAGAGACTCCTTCTCTTCAGCGCGCGTGGTCAGAGCTGGCAAATGACGGTCGTTTGAGCGGCCTATGGGAACGAACAACCACGGCCGCTAGCAAAGCGAGGCTACATGCAGTCTCCTCGCCCGGTGCAGGTGCATGGCTGCACGCCCTCCCGAGCCCTCAGCTGGGTACTCTCCTAGATGATGAGTCTACACGAATACTTGTCGGTTTGAGGTTAGGAGCAGAGCTAGTCTCTCCACACCACTGCAAATGCGGTGACGAGGTCGACTCCCTAGGCCACCATGGGCTTTCCTGTCCCCAGAGTTCAGGCAGAATTGCACGCCACTCGGCCTTGAACGAAACGTTTAGCAGAGCGCTGCGATCGGCAGGGTACCCATGCATCTTGGAGCCCCCTGGTTTAGTCCGAGACGATGGAAAGAGACCTGATGGCATGACCCTGACTCCCTTTGAGCAGGGCCAAATGCTGGTGTGGGATGCAACCGTAACCGACTCTTTAGCCCCTTCAATGGTCGGTGCGGGCGCAGTTCGCCCTGGACACGCGGTAGCCCTAGCGGAAGCAGCCAAGTGCAGAAAGTATTCAGGCGTCTCTTACCCACACTTGTTCTCACCCCTTGCGTTTGAGACCTTGGGGGGGGCTGGGCTGCTCACGAAGAAACTGCTTAATGATGTCGGAAAAAGATTGGTACTCGCTACAGGAGACAAGAGGGCGGGCGAATACTTACTGCAACGTCTGTCATTAAACGTTCAAAGAGGGAATGCCGCCTCGATTAGAGGTACCCTGGCTAGGTGGACCAGCCCTAGCCTGGACCTAATGCTTTGAGTTATGCCCCAAGCGGGCTGTGCACATGTTCTTACATCACAATTGTATATCTTATACACACATATATATATATATATATATATATATATATATATATATAATATTGTAATCAATCACCAACGGTGGGAGCATGGCAATTGGGTCCCTGCAAACGTGTGCACATTTACCAAGGGTTTAATGTAAGGAGAGCGGTGACCACTCAACATTATCTTGGCATTGCTGTCAACAATAATACAAGCTAAAACGATAGTAGATGCAAGTAGTTTAATGCCATAATGTGTACATTCCTAAGGAGAACCTTATCAGTGAGTATTTTGCGAATATTTTCAATTGCCTTTGATGACAAAAAATCGCCACTATTTTTATGGTGTTTTCCATATTTATGTTATCTGTATGCTCGAGATGTAAGGCACTGTTACAAACGCTGTGCCTTTTTCAGTACTGAGCGAGAGCTACTGCCTCGGAAACCAAAAGTGAAATATCCCTTGACATGTCAAGACCCTGTAAAGGCGCTTCTTAAGAATCACAAGTTCTCGAACATGGTAAAAAGATTCACAAAATCTGTTCGCATAGTGTTAGCATACATGCGTCTAGAACAACGCTTGTTTTGAGTATAAAGGGCATTGTATCCTATGTATTGCTAGCAACAATCGCACTTTACCGGGTTTACAGATAAATCAACTCACAGGTAGTCAAAGCACTCTTATGTTTTCCAGTTTAGAGTAATCAAGTTTAATACAGCTCAGCGCATCAATGCCGCATTTGCTCTCTGAATATTCAGCGACAGTTCTTGACGCAAATATTTAATATTACAATTACAATTATGTTTATTTCACTCAAATTGAGTATAATATACATTTCAAAAATGTTTGTTCATGTTGCTTTATCTTCTTCACGCTTCCGACGAGAGAAGTAGTGCAGCGATTTTCGGTCCAGCGCTGTGCATTCCACTGCATGGTACTTGGCACACCTCTGCAGGCAGAACCGGCAGGTGCACAACTCGTACTCCTCGTGAAAGGTTGCGTTTGAACATACCAGGTAGTGATAACCATGCACTATGTACCTGGTGTATACGTGGCGATTGTCACATGCAGGACCAGACCAAAGGTGCAAGGCATTGAAAACGTCCAAACCACCGACCTCCCGTCTGGCCTGTTCGACTTTAGCTTCCCACTCCAAAATAAAACATTCGTAAGGTACTGTACGCGGCATCTTCAGCCTTAGTCGGATTGTTTCAGCAGCCGGTGGGCAGCCTGACATGAGATACACAAAGCGGCTCCTCGCTCGGATAGGCAAGCAGAGCACTCGCTTCATATATAATGAAAAACACCTTTCAAGCTGGTTAAAATTCGCCAGCGTGAGGTGGTTCCACACCCTGTCAAGACCGTACATCAGCCCCGGAACAATCTTAAGCATGAAGAGCCTCACTGCTGAGAGAACGGACAGTCTTCGGACATTGCCTACTTCCCCGTAAAGAGAGACAAGTGCCTTCCGTACTGTTTCGTTTACATGCGCTGTGAACGTCGTTCCCGTATAATGAACCCGAAGGCCAAGATACTGGAAGGAGTTAACAAACTCCAATGGTTGGCCGCAGCAACGTATAACGTCGACCTCCACGCCTGAATTTCATGGCTTTGGTTTTCCTGGTGTTTATCTCAAGTCCCTTCGAGACAAGGAACGCCTCTATCATAGAGGTAATGCGCTTGATGGCACCTAAATCGCGATGAGCGACCACGATATCATCTGCATACATTACCACTACGGCTTTTTGGTACTCCTGTCGGACGTAACCGACGAGGTCAGCAAGGAGAAGTGTAAACGAGACGCAGCTTAGAGGGTCTCCTTGCGGAGTTCCCACATTTTGCTTAATCTCTAATACACCCTGCTCACCGTCTACCAACAAGGTGTCCTCCTCAAAGAAACTTGCTATTACACTCAGGAGAGAGCCACCCACTCCTGCTCGTTGGAATGCTTCAACCAGCAGATGGCGAGGGGCTTTGTCAAAGGCCTTGACGCAGTCAATAAAGACTGCATACAGATGACCTTTGGGTTGTGCCACAGCTCGCTCGATTTCTGACTGGAGAACATGGATTGCATCACGGGTGCCTCGGCCTCTTCTAAAACCGAATTGCTCCGGTGGAAGTGCCTCTTCAGCCACCCGCTCAATCCGTCGAATAACCAATTTACAGAAAATCTTCTTCAATGTGCGTTCTGACGCCACTCCACGATAGAGATTTGGATCCTGCTTGTCATCACCATGCCTACCCTTGAACAGAAGAGAAAGCCTGGCGACATGCCAGACTTTAGGCATCCGCCCCCTCTTTATAATTTCGTTAAAGAAATCACAAAGAGTTTCTGCCAAGAGAGGAAGTGACTGGATCCAATGCTCATAGCAGACCTGATCGGGCCCTGAGCTCTTTCTCTTCGGGAGTGACCGTAGGACCTGACACACCTCCTCCACCTCGAAAGGCAGATTCATGTTGTGCTGCTCCAGTGTAAGCGGATGCTGTACGATTGGAGATACGGCCGCAACGTCACGATTGAATAAAAGATTAGTTAGGTGGCTCTTTGCCTGCCCGTCGCTAAGCGGGTTCACCGCCCTACGAGGTCGCACGATGTAAGCTGAGGGCTCTCGTTCTGCCCTTTCGAGCAGCCGTCGTTCCTCCCGCCTTGCGTGTTCCCTTTTATGGTCATAGCAGAGTCTTATATACGCCTTTCTATGCTCAAAGTAGTCCCGCCTGGCTTGCAGTGATGATGTTGCTCTGGCTCTTGCTTGGCGCAGGAGTCCGAGCACTTCACCGTGGGCGAGGTAGCAGGCTCGAGAGTACCACGGGCGTGAACTCTTTTGCCATAACCTTTTCCACTTCACTTCAAATATTTAATATACGTTTACCGAGCAAGATGCCTTAGTGACAAAGCCCTTATCTTGCATTCGGGAGGCCTGGATTCGAGACTCGGATCGGCCCCTTTTAAATTGTTTTTTACGTTTCCCAATTTAGACAAGATGAATGCCGTAAACGACTAAAAAGTTGGCTGTGACATGAAAATTCGTACAAGGACATTAACCTTGTTTAAACACGCATCAGTATTGGGCATATGAGATGAAATACCGCACATCTGAACGTGTACGCCGATCACATAGTAGTCACTTTTCTGAGTTTTTGTCCGTATAGGAGAAAAATACCTACCTGTCGGCCTGTTTAAGTGCAAAGCCATAACAAGCGCCTATAAATTGTTACTAGGGAAGTTCAGCAACCGCATGAGATATTGCTTCAGTAGATGCTAACGCATATAGTGATGCGAACAGTTCTAAGCAAATATTCTGGAACCGATGGGAGTTGTGATCTCAGAATATAATGCTCGTATGACAAGAGCATTCAACGTTTTATTTGTATTTTTGTTGTTAGAGACATTTTAAGTACGTAAGAAGTTCTACGGGCGTAAACTCCCTGTAGCCCACTCAGTAAATTACTCTCTCATATATATATATATATATATATATATATATAGCAGGGCTCTAGTGCGACACCTCTTCTACGGTGGCCTGAATTAGTTTTCATATTATACAAGGCGAGTCGTACCGCAAAGAAAACCGAGGAATCAAGCAAACGACACAAATGATGTACTTCTCCTTAAAGAAGCGATTTAAAAGTGTCACTACTCGCATTTGAAGCACATGGCAACTTAGGCGAGGCACCAAACTCTTTCTTAACGTAATAATTGAACTTCGAAAAAAGGTGAAATATTTCTTAGTAATGCATGCGTCTAACAAGCTCTGCCCTAAAACGCGAGAATGCCTTAGTGTTGTTGTATTAACTACGCGTGTACGTATAAATAATGCGAAGAATCAAAGCTCTAGGCTAGGCTACTGAGCAAAAAATAATATTAGGAAGTCAGTTGTTTGCTAAGCATCTCAAGCAACTTCAGTCTGCCGGGAACGGCAGTGTTTAACGGGCACATCTTTTTATAATCAAACGGAATGTCAAAAATCGATACAGAGTTTGGCCAAATTTTGACAATATTATGTCAAGCGCTTGACAGGGTTTAAACCGGCACCCTACGTACGGGATGCGCTAATTATGAGGACAGCGCGGGGAAAAAATTTTTACGAAGTTTCAGTCAAGTGTGTACGCAGACTATGTGCGCAGTCAAGCCGCTTATACAATCTTCAACGTTGCCGGAATACTCCGCTGTTGACCAATCTAACAGGACACCCTTGTCATATTTGTCACTGTTGGTGTTGTCGTTCTGATAACTGTTGTTGTTTTTCTTGATAATCAAATACCGATTGAGTTGTTAATATGAATGTCTTAGAAAATGTAATGTTAATTTAATAACCAATGTCATCTGTATACCGTTCAACAAAGCGGCTTGTTGTTGTTGTTGTTGTTGTTGTTTTTTCTTGATAATCAAATCACGATTTAGTTGTTAATATTCGTTTCTTAGAAATTTTAATATTAACTTAATAACCAATATCATCTGTATACCATTCAGCAAAGCGGGTTGTTGTTGTTGTTGTTTTTTCTTGATAATCAAATCACGATTTAGTTGTTAATATTAATTTCTTAGAAAATTTAATATTAATTTAATAACCAATATCATCTGTATACCATCCAGCAAAGCGGGTTGTTGTTGCTGCTTCTGCTGTTGTTTTTGTTAATAGCTTATTGTTGCCGCTGCGCTTATTGTTGTTGTTGTTGTTCTTGTTAATGCCACCAGCACCAACACGGTCGTTGTTGATGTCAATATCAACGCCAGTATCAAAACCGATCGGTGTTAGTCAATGATACTGGTAATAGTAGTAGTAGTAGTAGTAGTAGTAGTAACAGTGTAGAGTGTAAGTTGCTGTAGAATTGGGGTTGTGATGCCCCATTGTGGTGGTAGTCGTGGTGATAGCAGCCCCTCTAGCAGCAGCAGCAGCAGCTGGGGTAGCACGCCCAACTCCCCTGCCCACTTTCCCAGGAACGTAAGCTAGGCTTCCTTTCGCCCTTTAATCTAATATGCATGCCGCATCACGTCTTTCAGCCAGCAGCAGCTCTATTCTCAGCTTCCCGCCCCGTGCTTCGAGGATTCTGGCTCGCTGCTTCGCTTGCCGCACTACGATGGGGGGTGTCGCGCGCGTGGGAGGCGACGCCAGGTCACACCGTTGCCGAGTGACCAAGGACGTCGTGGCCGATGTGGATGGGGGGAAGTGATGACGGGGTGAGCTGTGGGGGGATAACACTGCCGACGATTAAGATGATGATGAGGCTGCTGCTGACGCGGTGCGGTCGCGCGGTTAACCGATTTATTATTCGCAGCCGCCTGGCAGGGACAGGTGGTTGTCTCCGGAAAGCGAGCTGTCAGCTTAAGCTTGTTCTTTGCTTGTTTAATCGCCTCCTGTTGATCTTCTAATCCTTCTCCTCCCTCTTCTTCCTCTACTTTCTCTTCTCTTTTCGAGCCTTATTGGCAAGGCCGGCCAAACCGGCCTTTGCCTTAACCGCCCACATCTAGGCCCACCAGGATCCAGATCCTATACTTGCTGTGTCTGCATAAATATATATATATATTTTTATATATATGTGTATATATATATATATATATATATATATATATGTATGCATATATATATATATATATATATATATATATATATATATATATATATATATATGCATGCGATGCCACAATTAGAGGGATACAAATTTGTCCTAAAATGTATTCACACACGTATCATTTACATGTATAGACATCTATGCAAACATCTTCGTATGCCCGGATGCAAGTTATAAGCGGGGGTGGTGATGGCAATGCATTTTCTTCTTTTATATAACGTATTGAGGAATGTATAATGCACATACGTCACTGGCAGCCTTCACTGATTAGTGTGGGATTCTCAAACCCACTAATCTCGTTTCCCATCGCCGGCCGAGCCAGGATGATGACAGGACAACACTATCAAGAATAACAACATCGACGGCGACAACAACAGCGGCGACGACAACAACAACAACAACAGTAACAACGACAACAACAACAACAAAACCAATAACAATAACAACAACAGTAACAACGACAACAACAACAGTCAATGACTTAGTTAGTAAACACTCATGACAATGGTGGCGAATGGATGATGGAAGAGACTGTGTAGGTGGAAGTCTACGAATCGCTAGGCTGAATGGGCAACAACACGACGTCACACGCCGCATGTGGTTAATAAACCCCGGTGGACGTGTAGGCCATGCTTGCATCTCGTAGTTGTTTATTGTTGTTTCATCAGCACCCCCGTTCAAACTATTCTAGACAACCACTGCACTACCTCCTCTAGTTCTACTACTACTGCTGCTATTTTAACGGCTTCTACTTTTACCACTACTACTACTACTACTACGACCACTTTGACTTCGAGCGTTCCCCTAATCGCTCCCGGGGGAGGTCGGCAGACGAGATGCTGTCGAGAAAGTCCTCGCATCGTGGCCGCTCTAGGCGTCTCGCCGTAGACCATAAGCTCATTCTGACCCCCCCCCCCCCCCACTGTCGAGCTAGCTTGTTAACGTTCACGGCGACACTGCTGTAGACACCTTCAATGCAGCTGCGGAATGCACGTTTTACGTGGCTTACGTGGTATAAATATATAAATATATAAAAATATATATGTATATAAATATATAAAAATATATATATATATATAAATATATAAAAATATATATATATATAAATATATAAATATATAAAAATATATATATATATAAATACACAAGTAGAACAGTATGGGCCGTTCGAATCATCGGGGGCGGTTAGCTGAAGAGCATGATTCATGTTGTGGATGGGGTGCCACGCTCTCGTACCACGGCACGCCCGAATCGACCAGGAAGGGACAAGGCATGGTGACGTCTGGTTACGTCTGAACTGGCGTGCTAGCTTGTCAACGCAACGGACGCGAGCCTCTGACAATAACAGAGGCACACTACACTATCCGGCGACCACTACGCCTGAGATCACAGGGCGCGGTCACTCTCGACGTTCGCAGTGTAAACAACGGGAAGCGCGATAAAGGTGGCCTCTGGTCTGTAGAGTCTCTCTTGCCGAACATCTACGTATATGAACCCTTCATCATCAAGAATCAACAACAAAATACGAGTTTACACACCACACAATATGTATAGTCGTACAAAGAAGAATTTAGGAAATGGCAAAAGTTAAAGAAGTCCGCACATGACAAGCTGGGGCTACGTGCGGTCGCCATTGCCGTCCGGTGGTCACGAGTACGAAACACACCGTTTTTGAGTGAAAGAGTGTTATACATCCACATCTCTCGCGCAAGTGTGCTCAAAAGTGATACAATTACAAAGGTAATCATGTTTGTGATGATTGCTCTCAGAATGAATATTATTCTTGGTTACTCCACACTTCGATATATTGCGTATATAGGAAGGTGAGATTACAAAGTAATTGCTTATATAGTATTTTGGATAATTTATAACTGCCATATTCAAAATGGCAGTTACAATTTATCTTGTGTAGCTGTCAATTCTTCTTTTGTGGCTCGCATATTAGATATAGTAAATGCCGGCGTGAGCCATAATGTCTTGCCGAACACGATGTAATCTCTACACGCCTTATTGCAAACAATCCGGGTGAAATTCACGAGGCCAAGTTCAATACGCCTATTCTCAGTAGGTCTCAGCTGTATTACGCTCTGATGCGGGAGCATTTCGAGCCGTATCAAACAAAGCAATTAAACTTGTTTATGAACGCCATATACTAAGATGAAGTATGAATGCTTCTGTTTTGACATCTTTATTCGTGCCAGAATGTAGAGCTTGCATCACTAACACAACGGCCCGAGATGGTAGAGCATCTCGTTCACATACCAACTAACAATTTTAGAAGTCGCCTCCCAGTAACTCTCAAAGCTACCGCACTCGCAAAACGCGTAACAGATTCATCTGCATGATGCATACCAAGGTGGATTTATAATGAAAAGACCAACTGGCGCAAATGCGCGTGCCCTCTAACGAAAATATATCATTTAGACAATTTGCATTCATTCATAGACATTGCTCATAAGGCCCCATAGAGAAAGAGCGGGAGAGGAATAGGGAAGCAGGACAACCAGAGAGAGACAAAGAGAGAGAGTGGGGAGTTAGGCCAACCAGGAGATGCTGGTTAAACAAACGACCTGGCTCAGCAAACATGTCACCCGCACCATTTGCGCTCAACGCTGGCCTAATTCTCGTTTTCTTTTGCTAGCAGCAAAACTTGCCGTGGGACCGCTAAATCGGCGGAAAGAGGCGTCGCGCCGTAATGGTGGTAATCTGCCTGCCTTCTAGGGCTCTTTCATTCAGGCGTTTCCGTAGTAATTCTCGTCTCCGGCGTCGAGTTCTAATTGGTATACTAGAGAACACACGTTGTTGCCTTCAGGCGGACGCTCTGTGGCATGCTCGTTAGCAAGTACAAGATGCCAAAACAGCCAGGGCCGACCAGGCCAGGCCAGGCCAGCTACAAAGCAGAAATGACTACAGTCAAACTACAGGCGCCGGCAATGCACGGCAACGTCTCTTAGCGAGAAAGATGTGTACGTAAATGTCTGAGTGAATGGTTAAATAAGTGAATGAATAAATGAGCTGTCCGAAACAAGAATGCGTATAGAGAGATGCACTCAGAGCTAGCGGGCTAGTGAGTGAAGAGGGACGGGTTGACCATGGCACGACCTCTGTCGTGAGATAGTCATCAAGTGCGATAATTCCCACCGCGTACTGTCTGCGTCAGAGTCACCGTTCCACTGCAAAGCTCTGCAGCCGTCCAGACACACGGCCAGCCAAGACTGGGCAACGCAGGCTGACGCGACCGTAACGCCGACGACGATAAGGGCAAGAAAAATGACAAAACCTGTATTTGATTCGGGCTGCGACCCGCTGTAAAGCAGCGGGCAGGTAGGTGGGTGCGAATCAACCCTTTTAGAGCAGGTGCGAGACAGCAGCAGCAGCTGTGCGATCTCCGTCGTCTAGCAGACTGAGGAACAGGATAGAGCAGCTGCATCGGCGGCCGGCTTTTGCAGAAGCTGTTGAAGGTGCCTTAACTTCGGGCAAGAAGTGACGGTGGTATACAAAAAAAAGGGATGGAGAGAGAATAAAAAATTGAAATGTATACGTATATATACGATGCAGAAAAAAGGGACGCCTGTACTGAGGTGTTCTTTATGGCCGTGCAGAGCGAGGCACACTGAGCCGCTCCGGTACGTGCGACGATTCGTGCGAAGGTGGCGGCTGCGAATGCACGAGCAGTTGACACGCTAGCCTTCGCCGTGTTAATTAGACGAACAAAATTAGAAAGCGGATAGACGACTAAAGAATTGCAACAGCCGGCAGGTCAGCTTGCAAAAAAATCTATATATATATATATATATATATATATATATATATACGCAACATCTCTCAATTGAGTGATTATATATATATATATATATAATCTCTCACACCCCAATTAATATATATATATATATATATATATATAGATTTATTAGCCGCTTTCCATATATACCTAAATACACATGTCACCCCTTATTACAGGGCGCTTAAAGCGGCAGCATATATATATATATATATATATATACAATCTCAAAGATTGACGGTTTACGTTTCAGCAGGATTTGGTACCATCTCATAAGGCCAAACAAACTTAGGCTTAACTCGGGGTTTACACTCCGGATTACACTCCTCTGAATTGGGGTCACCGTATTTGTCGGAAATAAGCTCGCTTGACTATTCCCTGTGGGAGGTTCTTGTTGCCAATATTTGCACTGTCAGATACAGTTCTATGAATGCCTTGCATCATTGTTTGCATCCTTAAAAGTGGTGCTCTTTATGCTTTTCAGGAAGAAGAGCGCAGGTATTTAGGTAGACCATCGTTTCGTTTTTTCGTAAACCTGTGCACTGAGATATTTTACAAACGCGATCTTGTCGAGCGTCTAATGTATATTATGATATTCAAAAACAATCATTTTGTCCGTACCCACCGTGGAGGGCTGACACATCAGTGGTTAATCTGTCACCTCATAAGTCTTTACACTACGAAAGCAATTAAACTATCGCATTGTTATATTGTCCCTGAGTTTCAGATCCTTAAACAGCAAAAATCTTTCCAACCGAGGTAGTCTTACTTAGACCATCATGGTAGTAAAAAAATCAGATATTTACGAAAATTGGCCTTTTACTCACAAAAACACAGCGCTTCCACATTGAGCTACGTTTAGTAAATACTGATTTGACAAAGCACAGACCACAATAATAGCAGACGATTCTTGAAGGCTACACCCGCTCACCCTCAGTACAATCCGCTGGATAGAGTGGAGCTCACTAGCCAACACAATTTACTGGAGCATCCGATGTATATATTAACTATACGTTCATAAAGAGGCAATTGTTGCTTCTTATATATAAGCAAATAAATTATATATATATATATATATATATATATATATATATATATATATATATATATATATATATGTCCGATCAAGCACCTGCTAAGTTAAACACGCAAACGCATAATGCACGTGTAGACACATCATTTACACGCACAAATGTATGTCGTATACGACCGGAGAAAAATGCCTTTTTCCATGAGCAAACAGCTATATGGTTAAACTATGTAGCTGGAGGTGCCCGTGGGCGTGCTTGCGTGCACTCAGCCGTTAAAGTCCACTATCTGTCATCATCCATGGGTAACGCAGATAGGTCCCACATTGGATTAGCCGGCTTAGTGACATTAGCCGCAGTGACAACAACACCTGCAGCAAGAACGGCAAGAGCAACAAAAACAACATCAACAAAAACAACATCAATAATAACAGCAGCAACATCAAATACAGAAGCAACAACAACGTCAACAACACTAGCAACAACAATAACAACGGCAGCAGCAGCAGCAAAAACAGCAGCAGCGAAAACAACAACAACAACAACAACAACAACAACATAAAGGAAATCTCATAACAGAAACAGCAACAGCATCAACAACAACATTAAATAGCAGCGCCTTTTGAACGACATGCTGGAAACGCCTGGACGCACCGAACGGGTGCCAGGTCCTACCATGTGATCTGGCCGATTCGAACTTCGAAGGCGAGAACGGTCTTGTCACGTCTCGAGGCTTACTTCACGGGTCGATCACTCAGGGCAGCCGCTAACGGACACAGCCCAAATGAATATGTATGACCAACTTTGTTCTTAGCTCCACCGTTCTTACATTGGCATTCAGCCATATACAGCTGATGATATGCCAATTGCGCTCATAGTTTGTATCAAACTATCCGGCTGTGTGGGAATATATATATATATATATATATATATATATGGCCTACCGTTTAAATTGTAGCGTACTTGTCTGCGTAAGTAGATAGAAAATCTCGGGACATTTTTTTAAAATTTAATATAATCTCTGCTCACGCTGAATATTTTTCAATTCAGGGTCTAAACCGTATACAAGCCCGTGTCTATGGTTCTCTCTAATTGCATTGTTTAAAGTATCCCTAACCCTTGCCGTCCACGGCTTCCATCTGAAGATCTGTGCGCGCGAGAAGTTTCATGAAATCTCGGCGGAGTGTATGTGTAAACTTTGTGGCTGCCCGTGTGATCTATATCACCTTCAGCGTTGTGAAAGAGCAATTCCGCTGTTTCAACTCTGGAAATGCGATGTCTATGATGTATATTCGTAAATCAATCACTGGTTAATAAAACTACTACTAAAATATCCCTAACTAAAATGTTAAACGTTTTCCTAATAGCAACAGGCAGTGAGTAAACGCCTTCCTAACAGCGGCTCATCATTCATACATTGTGGTACAACAGATTCAAATCAGGGCTGTTTGAATCACGTCCTTACTATAAAACATGCTCTACTCCTGTACTAAGCGGCAATGGTATGAGCGAAAGCGTCATCCTGCTGAAACACATATACATTATCTTAGATAATTCATGCACGCACGTTAATGTGATCATTTTAATATTGTATTTTTTTAATAGCCATTGTACGTGTTTTTAATTTAATATAATCTCAGCTAACGCTGAATATTTTTCAATTCAGGGTCTAAACCGTATACAAGCCCGTGTCTATGGTTCTATCTAATTGCATTGTTTAAAGTATCCCTAACCCTTGCCGTCCACGGCTTCCATCTGAAGATCTGTGCGCGCGAGAAGTTTCATAAAATCTCGGCGGAGTGTATGTGTAAACTTTGTGGCTGCCCGTGTGATCTATATCACCTTCAGCGTTGTGAAAGAGCAATTCCGCTGTTTCAACTCTGGAAATGCGATGTCTATGATGTATATTCGTAAATCAATCACTGGTTAATAGAACTACTACTAAAATATCCCTAACTAAAATGTTAAACGTTTTCCTAATAGCAACAGGCAGTGAGTAAACGCCTTTCTAACAGCGGCTCATCATTCATACATTGTGGTACAACAGATTCAAATCAGGGCTGTTTGAATCACGTCCTTACTATAAAACATGCTCTACTCCTGTACTAAGCGGCAATGGTATGAGCGAAAGCGTCATCCTGCTGAAACACATATACATTATCTTAGATAATTCATGCACGCACGTTAATGTGATCATTTTAATATTGTATTTTTTTAATAGCCATTGTACGCGAAGTCCAAATCTCATTAAAGATATCATTACAAATGTGCATTATTAACTATTAAAACCTTTAATAATGTCGTCTCCTTCAATGGGCATCGCACTCAGAACATTAATTTAATGAGATTGAAGAATTTGCCTTTTCCCACAATGAGGATATTACTTGAATGGCAAATCAGTTTTTTTTCAAGCGATTCACTGCATTGCGCTTGAGAGAGAAGAGCAAATGGCATTGAGCTAGCCTATTGGCTTTCGCGGCCTTACAGAGCCAATCTGTTGGCATTCGCGCCCTCACAAAGCCTGAACCTCAGGAATTTTTCCTGAGGTCCTCTCGAACAAGTCTGCACATGGTCGTCATGGCTATGCTATTTTCACGCGCCAATTTTGTTTTAAGATTTTCCGTAAGGCTATTGCCCGTGTACGGTTTTTTCGTGTCATGGCTAATTTTTAATCCACTCCGGCATTTACCTTGTCTAAATTGGAAACCATGCAAAGCAATTTAAGAGTGGCTGGTCTGGGTCTCGAATCCAGTCCTCCCGAATGCAAGGAAAGGCTTTGCCACTAAGCCATCTTGCTCGGTGTTGCCAAATTGCTGAACTGGATAGAAGGATTCTCACAAATTCGTATTTGGACTGTGTCAGTCATCAGCTTTTGAGTCACTACGGTACGCACGCTGTCGTAATCGTTATCTTTGCTGTGTGGAAACCTAGTCCTGTTTCATCTGCAACTGTGTAATTGACTGCGATTTGCGTAGACTAACACCAAGAACATTTGCAATCTGGGGCAGATCTGTCCGGCGCAAAAGGCACGGTTAGTAGCTGTTCCTGGCTCATATTCCAAAGATGACACAACATCACCTGCCCTCGGTAACACGTGTTCATGTATTACTGAAAATCAGCTTTCGTCTGCTATCCATCTACAGTATGGACGCATTCCTGGTTCAACAAGGATTCGAACCGAAAAGCGCGCCAAATTAGGCTGGAGGTCCTGGGGGAAGTAAATATGCGTTCACAGATGCCAATATTGTGATGATTTATTAATAATTAACAATACGTTTGCACTATCGGCAGTGCTCGCGTTGATATATATATATATATATATATATATATATATATATTATTTGCTTATAAATATAAAACATAACAATTGTATCCTTATAAAGGTATACACCGGATCAAATAAATGAGAACGTCACATGTTTTTATCGAATATATATAAATATATATATATACAGGTAGTTCAATAAGTTCTTAGAATGAGCTTTTTAGAATTCGAATTTTGGCACGCTTTCACCGCTAATAGGAACTGCAACTTTTCGACTGCTAGCACTCAATATATTATGGTGATTGGCCGTTGCGATTTCGTTTGATAGCTTTTCCCGTGCAACGTATCGGCGTGATTTTTAAAAATGGAGAAAAAAGAGTTTCGAGTGGTTATCAAGCATTTTTATTTCAAAGGTTGGAATGCGACCCAAGTAAAAATTGAGTTAGACGAGACGTACAGTGACTCTGCGCCATGTTTTGCCACTGTTTCCAACTGGATTAATGTGTTAAAAAGAGGTCGCAGGAGCACCGAGGATGAACTACGTCCAGGAGGCCAAAAAACGGCAACTGATGAGGAAAACGTAGAGAAAGTGCGAAAAATTCTTGGCACAGATAAGCGAATGAACATTAAGGAAATAGCGGAGGCGTTAGGGATTAGTTTAGGCAGTGTGCATTTTATCCTACACGAAAACTTAAAGATGAAAGAGCTTAGAGCAAAATGGCTGCCGCATTTGCTCAACCAAGGCCAAAAAGACGCGCCTGTTTTGGCTTTACAGCAAAATTTGGCCAAGATGTCGAACAATCTGTCGGATTTTTGGTGCAGATTCATGACCGTCGATGAAAGCCGGGTTCATCACTACACTCCCGAGACCCAAGAAGCATCTTGCCAATGGTGTGCACCTGATGAAGGACCTCCGAAGAGGGTGCGGACAACGGCATTGACCGGAAAGGTGATGGCTACAGTTTTTTAAGACCAACGTAGAATAATGCTAGTCGACTACCTTGAGAGCTGTAAAACGATCACAGGAGAATATTATGCAAGGCTGTTGGACTGCCGTTAGCAAGAACTCATCGTGAAACGGCCCGCTTTGCAGAAGAAGGTTGTTTCGTTTCACCAGGGCAATGCTCCTGCACACAAGTCCCGGCAAGCATCGGCAAAACGGCCCAACTGAGGTTCGAACTTATTGAACAACCCTCCTATTCTCCAGACCTGGCCCCCTCTGATTATTTCCTCTTCGGAAATGCCTTGCTGTCAATGCCTATTTTCAGTCTATCGACGCGGAATTCTACTCAAGAGGTATGAAAGCTCTGAAATCTCGGTGGGAAAAGTGTATTGAGCTTCTCGGGGAGTATATCGAATAAGAAAAATTTAAAAACATGATTAGAAAAATTCTCGGTTTTCATTCTAAGAACTTATTGAACTACCTGTATGTAGTAGAAAATTTGGTTGTTTATGTTCGGAAGCCTATGACAGTTATCTTCTAGGCTATAGACGGATAGTTCTCTACCGGTGTACAAAGGCCACAGGTTGCAATCGAGAAGCTCGGCTTAGTGACGCAGGTTTCAGGGCAAGCTGAGTCATGTAAAGGCATAGCTGGACACGGTCTGCCCAAAAGTCTGCTTGTTGGGAGAAAGTCCAAAAAGACGCTCTAAAGAACGCAGCTTGAACTAAAGCGAGCAGACGCGGCAGCAGCAGGGCCAGAAAAGCACGACGAACACCTTGCTGTATATGTGGAGATAATCGGCAGCAAACTCGAGTGTAATTGTGAAAGAAAGCGGCAAACCAAAAGAGAAATACGCCGGACGAATGGATATATATGTGTGTGGGTGTGTGTATAGAATGATAAGCCAAGGCAAACGAAAAGCAGATGAGGAAGAGGCCATTCACCGTAAGCCTCTCTGGTGAGGTGTCATCCCCCGACGAAGTGCTGAGTAGTAGAGACATCGAGGTCGTAGGTGTTGTTGTTGTTGTTGTTGTTTTTGCTGTTGTTGTTGCTGTTGTTGTTGCTGTTGATGTTGTTGTTGTTGCTGTTGTTGCTGTTGTTGTTATTGCTGTTGTTATTGTTGTTGTTGGTGCTGTTGTTGTAACAGCAGGAATTGCGGCGGCCGCTGTTGATGCCGCCAGCGTCCTTGCCTTTGCGAAAGCCAACAGCGATCCGATGCGGCGGATCTTTCTCTCGACGGAGAAGAGGACAAGACAAGACGAAGAGATGAAGAAGACGTCAGCCAGAAGCATGTGGATCAGGTCAGGTCTCCTTGGCTGTAGGTTTTGCCCTGCAGGCGCGCTTGGTGGCCTCAGGGGCAAAGAGGAGGTCGTGTCAAGCGCTAGCGGATGGCTAAGTCACCCCCCCCCCGTCGCTACCACCGCCTCTGCGGCCGCTGCTGCTGCAGCACCGCCCTCTCCGATATGGTTTGGCATTTTCACGAGGCGGAAAGCTGTTTGCGAAGCACATCGTGCCAGACCAAAGTCTGCTCGGCTGCCCAGCAGCTTCTCAACTACGATCGCTCAAATAGAGAAATAATTCCTTTAGTTTCTCCCTCCACATGGCGCGTCCCTTCTGTTTTTGGCCCTCTCTGTCTTATATCTATTATTGTGAAGGTCTAGAAGTTGATCTTTTTGCGGACTATGTGTATACTTTTTAGACAGACAGAGCAATGTGAGGAGCGCGCTTTGTTATATATATATATATATTTATATATATATATATATATATATATATATATATATCATACAGGCGTTGGATATCTATGAACCGCTACTATTCCTGCCTCAATGTAAGCCCTGCAAGCGAGGGCACTTCCATTGAAATATAATAAAGCGTATTACCGGTATTGGCGTGAGATGGAGCATTGAGCATGCATTTTCGATAAAGGGCGGCTTTGATATGGCAAACAGAAAACAAATTCATTGAACATTGCCTATCGTTCAAATGTGCCTATACCTCATTAACAAGGTGTTAATTACTTTTTTTGTGTCAATACAACAACGTGCAACCCACACAAATCTACGCCGTCTTCCAACAAACATATCTACAACTAGGAAGTAGTATATAGCCTCAGTGCATTTTTAGAAGACCTTGTTTTAGACGTTTGCCCTACTGTCTGCTACCGGAATCTTTCTTTGCCATTTGACAGTTCTGTGGGGAAAATCTGCGTGTGTCATACGGGGGACCATGGAGTGTTACTAAATGACATGCGCGATGTATATGTACTCTACGACTATATCTTATTGTCGCCAACGTCAGTTCGTCTAGCTGGAGCGCATCACCGCGGTTCTGAGGGCAGAAACCCCTACGCTTGATGCGGGCGAAAATCCTGCACTCACTGCTTACCTCACTTCTTGGGTGTCTTCCGAAAATAAGCACGGCCTTATCCAGCAGAATGCATTATTCATACTGATGAGGCGCCTTGAAGGCCAAAACTGGACTGAAAATACTTTGCTGTTTATGCTGTTACCTTTCGGACGCGTGAAACGATGTGAGCGCTTGTGGCGCACACCTCAGACGCGGTTATCCGAGCGCAAGGGTACTCTGCCACTCTGTGCCCACAACCTCATCATAGCGGCGATCATGCTGAATGACGTTGTGCTGTGTGCATAAAGAAATATAAAGCTTGCTGTTGATTCTGCGTAAATCTTTCATGAGCGTTCATTTGGCTCGTGTTGTCAACGAGTCGTCCCCCCGTGGAGTGGCAATCATAGAATATAATTTGTTTGATAACCAGTGCCAGCGGCAACCAAAACAACGATATAGTAACCTTAGCGCCTGGAGAATACATGAGTATTAACATTCGGGGGGGGGGCAAAGACGAGTTACGCCAACCAGAGAAAACAAGCAATACGAGGCAGCAATTGCAGGACATCATTTTTGTGCCAACATGATAGTGCTGCGTTACGTACTTGCCGCCATATCGAAAGAAGAACATGCATGTGAAACTTGCATATCGTGAAGACATGCAAGTTTCACATGCATGTTCTTTACATGTTGAACATACTCCTACAGTAAGCACAGGAGAAGCAGTTAAGCCGTTTCAGTTAACTCTCAAATGCAAGAGCCAAGTTTTATAACGCAGTGAAGTACGTATTTCGATAGCGGTATCACGAGTCTAGTTGCAGACAACGAAAATCTTGCGTGTGGTCAAGGCCAGGATACCGGTGGTAAAATTTGTATGTTGGATATAGGTACACAATAAGATTACCACGCAATTAGGCCCGCTACAGGTACTGTTGCCATGATCGTTGCAGGCATGAGTGCAGCGTTTATGGACGCTATGAGGTGTTTCCTTTGTGTCACGCAAGTATAGTTGGCGTTACGGGTCAAGAGCCCATCAGGCTGGTTTATCCGCGAACTGACCGGCCAATCCGTGCGGGCTGAGCAATTCTGTTTCCTTTTCGGACTCCCGGCCTACGTAACGGTCTTCATGCTGAACCAGCGTCTTTGGTGCTCTCAGCCCACACTTGCGTGTCACGCTAGCAAATACAGACCACTGCAACAACAGCAACAACAACGACTGCAACAGCAACAACAACCACAGCAACAACAGCCTAGTGAGGAGAACAAAAGAAGTCGACTCTGCACCTCACTAAGACACGCACCAGAAACAACACTGGACTTCCGTGCCAACAACACCGAGACGAATGGCGAGCAAGGTGTGCCTAGGCTGGCCGACGTCGAACTAATAGCAAATTAGGGCTGGAAGGGCTCGGGGTGGGGGGGGGGGGGCTCAAACGTGGGGTTCTTCAGAGATCTGGTCGCCGTTTGTGCTGCTGATGCCGTAACTACATACTGCGGTTGTTCGCGCCGAACGAGAGAGAAAAATGCGCAGCCTTTTCGTTGCCGATCCGATCTGCTTCGCTGGTGCAATGGCTTGTCTGGACGCCGCCGGTCGACCTGCTCTTGGCCAATTGGCCGACACAGTAACTCCATCACGAAGTAAGCCCGCTTATCTTCAACCAAGGAGACCTACCCGGTAAAACTGAGTCATCTTCGTAGACGTTCTGCGGAACAATACACACACAGATATGTATATATATATATATATATATATATATATATATATATATATATATATATACACACATATATAAACACACACACATATATATATATATATATATATATATATATATATATATATATATATATGTGTGTTTTTATAGGACCGTCTTTCCTAAACGGCAAATTTAATTAAATTCAGTAATTTCTTATCGAACTTGAATTTTTCTTAATTACACAATTTAAACAATTGTAACGATTAGGAGCATTTAGCAGAAAAAGGTTATATATATATTTTTTTTATGGTAAGTTGCTTGATGCATATGTGTTGGCGGCAGCTAGCCGGACTCACAAACCTACATCATCTGGATTCCCCCCACCACCTCAGGCACAAAATTGCGTAGCATTGCTTCGACACCCGTGGGGGCCTCGCTCTATAACTCCTTATAACCATTCTTCCTGGGTATATATAGAGTGTGAACCGGCAAAACCCGTTGGCAAATGTGTTTAGTTGAATTGTCCGTTACAATTGCAGACACCATTCGTGTATTACTTATGCGCCAGTCGCCGTTCGGAGTCAATGTAAGACTGGCCCGTTTCTTCAACGACCCTACCACCACCGCAGTGTTGCCTTACTGGATCAAAGTTGAGATCTAGTATAATATACTGTATGTACAAAAATATGGAAAAAACAACAGTGAAAAACCAAATGCTGCTCCGTAATATATAAATGTACTCTCTGAGCGTGCTCTGAGGTTCTCCTTCGTTAAATAAAGCTAAACGACTCGTATTCTTTACGAGGCAGTGAACGATATCTTTAAGCTGAAACGAGCAACAAGTATCTCCACCGACAGCCTATGAGGCTCTGCCACCCCCCGTAGGTGCACAGCAGTCCCTCACGGACTCTTTTTTCCACGTGCTTGATAAACGTCGTTCTCTGTATCGAAAATATTACTCTTATGTATGAAAACTCTTGTTATAAGCTTGGAGATGGAGAGCATCATTGTCCGCATCTCCCCCCCTCCCTCGGGCGACGGAACTTCACCTCATTTGTGTTATTTACATCGATCTCCAAGTAATTGCGGTCACTCAACAGCTGCAATGTGGCCAGCGTTTGCTGCAGATAAAAACGACTGCAGGAGTAGAGTGCTAGGTCATCTGCATATATGAGCGCGTGTACCTGTGTGTGCCATGTCCGGATTGCGTTTGCTAGATCATAAACTAATGTCGAGCCTGGTGGCGTGGTGCATTCCGCCTGCGCCTCGCGACCGGAGGAGACACATAGGTGCGCGGGTTCAAGCCCCACCGTTGCACATTTTTATTTATGGGGGTCCGTCTATGAAGCAATGCGAACAACAGTTCCGTGGACGTTAAATCTTGGCTTAAAACCTGAGAGTTAGTCCGAAAACTTTACTTAGATCACTCACTAGTAAAGAGAATAGGAAAGGGCCCTGGCCGATTCGACAATGACTTTTCCTTCATTGAGTAGTACTTGCTGATGTGTTAGGACGTTTGTGGCACCCCTTACCTAAGTCAGGTTATCAAGTAGAATCAAGAACAATACGTCTGCAAACAGTGCGTGGGATACACCACATTTCCTCAGAGCGTCCGAGGTGTGTAGTGCGTAGAGACCAGAAGGACCACACACGCTCACATTGTGAATCAGGTATTTCGCCCGTGGTTTTCGAAGAACGTGTTACCGGCAAGCCAACGTTGCTGAGAAAAGGTTCTAAACTAAGATTCTTTTACAATTCCGCGGTATGATAGTGAAGCCATTGCGTCGCCATTTCCTTCTAAAACAGCATAGGCCTGTTCTTCACTCTGAGGGCCGGCGGGAACGCCTGCTACTGCAGGACGTATGGATTCGGACAAAGGCTTGGCCGAGCTTGCAAACTGCAGGCACCCGGCAGATGCGTGCCCGTGCAACAGCAATACCAAGGGGGCGCTCGGCGCGACTGCGGATACGGCCCGGTATCAAGGGTTTGACCTCTCGTACAGCACCATCGAAGAATACGTCACAAAGGCAGTTGAGTCTTGTGAAGTTCAAAACACTAATGTTGAGTTGAAGGAGGTTTCCCACCACCTGAAATACGCACCATCACAAGATACACGCCACGTTGGATGCTATCAAGCTGATCGTTCATTAAGAAGGCCCAGCTGAAGATAGATGAGAACAGCGGGACCTTCTAGAGCGCACTCGACGCCGCGCACCGGAATCGCGACGAGGCGCGGGCGCAGCAACCCCCCTGATGCAGTCTGTGACCAGGGCGCCCCCTTTAAGCTCCAGCAATGGCAATAGAATATATTTACACAAAGATTGCGTCGGTCAAGACAGCGCAGGACATCGACAGTTTCGAGGGCATGTACTGGCCACCCCAGGCGCTCCGACTGACCCCTACATCTTCAAAGGAGGTCAGGGCGAACGTATTAGAAGAGGGTGATTAGTGATTGTGCTTGGCTGTGCAATATCAGGCGGGCCCGCGCAACAGTAACTTTGTGATGCGCTACGACTAGTTATTAATGATTCGAAGCACGTTAGGTGATCGCAGCCACAAAGTGGTCGGCGCAACTGGTTATTAGTTAGTGTAAGGGTGGACTTGATGTTAGAGCGGCGCAGCATAGTGGCAATATAAAAACGATTGGACGATGGCGCACCATTTACTGATAATGATCTCCCCACACGCTCGTTAGAAGCCACACCGCCTATCCGGCAGCCCCACACGATTTATGACGCCCGCTCAACGTGGACCCTTCTCTCCCACGGGTGTATGTAATGCATATACAGATGGTGATGCTGCCAGATCTTGTATATATTCTTAATTTACCGATATAATTTTAATACTATGTGTTGATTGTCACTATGTTATGTTGCTATACTAGCAGATGTAGTTGAAGGAATAGCAGTTGCGGTAGAAGTAGCTAATGAAAAGAAAACACATAGGCGAAAGAAAAATAGCGGATGAGCCAGTGACTCATTCCTTTAGTCGTTCCTTAAACTAGCAAGTCTCGTACATCATGACGCGATGAAGAGGCGCGCAAGCTTGCGTCCAACGTGCAAGCTCTAGAATAGCCGGGCAACGCCACAAGCGGCCGCTAATTGGGAACGGCGGTTCTTCTTCAAGGCTACGAGGCTAATTACAGTCGGTAGGTAGGTAGCTAGGTAGGTCCACAGATAGGTGGTAACTTAGAGAGTCGGCAGGCTAACCTCTCTCTATCAAGCTCTAAGCACACTCCAAAGGAGACCAAGCGCTGCTTAATATTCTTCCGACGGCTGCGACCTTAAAGCTGCTGCTGCTGCCGTTGTTTATGCATACGATGTTGAGCTTTGTGTGCATAGCGCCATATGCCTAAAGCTCGTTAGCACACATACACACACAACGTCTTTGTGTGTGTGTTTTTTTTAATTAAAAAGATTAATGATTCAATTCATATGAGAGAATTAGAGGTTAGGAATTTATAATATTTATTATAAATATACTTCTTTTCCCGGTCGAAACCGAATGCACTGTTTATACTATACAATGTGATTCTAGATGAACATTTATTAATCAATTTCTATTTTGCAGAAAATGGTTTATTATATTTTGAATATCTAACCGTGGTAATGCCTTCAAGGGAATTTTTCTATCATAAATACATAAAAACTATATTATCCTTCTTTAAAACCACGACACTTAATTACCTTGTGTATATATATATATATATATATATATATATATATATATACAGGGTCATTCATATTGTTGTACACGCATTTCGAGGTTTGATAGAACTCAGCAAGAAAATAAGTTTTTCCTATGGAGGGAAGACGTGGAAACGTCTTGTTTAGGAGAGAGAGTGAAGTTTATAAAAGTAGTTTTTCTGCCTTTTTTCCCTACATAGTTGTGCGAAATCTCTGTTTGCGGGAGAACCAGTCAACGCATGAAGGAACCGATTACACCGGCGTGTTCGGAGGGAAATTCTGCACAACGGAAGACACTTCACTAGCTTGCGTAGCAAAAAGCTAATACCCAGATTAAGGAAAGTCATGAAAAGTCGATATTTTACGTTAACGCCTTCTCATGAAAAATCGTAAATTTTTTCCGTTGCGACCAAAAATGTACGTCCGAAAGACCACTCTCACGCAATAGCAAATTTAATGCCCATCATTTTCGTATCAAGGTGATGGTGCTGCGCTACGTAGTTGTCAAGTCACTAAGCTTTTTCGATAGCCATATCGAAAGCGAAGGCATGCATATTTCCATAAGGCGTATGCGAAAGTTAGGTTAAATACAGAAAGTTAAATACATATTTTGAGGTTTGGTAGAACTCAACAAGAGAATAAATGTTCCTAGTGGAAGGAGGGGGCGGAAACGTCTTGGCAAATTTTTACGGTTCTGAACGTGAAAACTTGCACGTAAAACATAACAATTATGACTGTCGAAAAAGCTTAGTGACTTGACAACTACGTAACGCAGCGCCATCACCTTGATACGAAAATGATGGGCATTAAGTTTGCTATTGCGTGAGAGTGGTCTTTCGGACGTACATTTTTGGTCGCAATGGAAAAAATTTACGATTTTTCATGAAAAGGCGTTAACGTAAAATATCGACTATTCATGACTTTCCTTAATCTGGGTATTAGCTTTTTGCTACGCAAGCTAGTGAAGTGTCTTCCGTTGTAAAGAATTTTCCTCCGAACACGCCGGTGTAATCTGTTCCTTCATGCGTTGACTGGTTCTCCCGCAAACAGAGATTTCGCACAACTATGTAGGAAAAAAAAGGCAGAAAACTTCACTCTTTATAAACTTCACTCTCTCTCCTAAACAAGACGTTTCCACGTCTTCCCTCCATAGGGAAAACTTATTTTCTTGCCGAGTTCTATCAAACCTCGAAATGCGTGCACAACAATATGAATGACCCTGTATATATATATATATATATATATATATATTCGAACGTGCATTTTAGCTTCAAGAAAATTATAAGTATCAATATGTCGTAGCTCAGGATGTAGACGGAAAAGTAAGATCTTAAATTCAGTAAGCATTGAAATGGTATCGTATCCATTCACGTTCCGAACGATGCAGACGAAACCAGCCCTTAAGCGACGGCAACAGCAATATTAGCCCTGTCTGAAGCTCAGGAAAGGCAAAATAAGTAGCTTGCCATGGCAAAATGTGCGGTGTTTGTTATTGACTGTCACTTTGATTCTCGTTCTCTAGTTTGTTTGTTGCATTTATTTTCATTCAGTGCGCCCTAACTCTCTCAAGAAGAACAAGGAAGAAGTACGAGCTAATAAGGATTAATAGAACAACTACCGCTAACTGCAACAGAGGTCGGGCCTCTTCCGGCGAAGCCGCTGTAGATGTAAGAGCAGACGGGTCGCCGAGGAGTCGCCATGCCCTCAGAGACAAACGGAGAACATGCAAACAAGAAGAGTTCGCGGAAGCTCTATAAGAGGGTCGGGTGATGCTATGCAACCAGTAGAACTTGATGGCCGCTGGCATTGTCCTGTCTCATACATACTGGGCTGGCAAAGTATCGCACAGCCTTCGCAAGCAGGTGGGCTTGATACGCTGAAGTTTAGTGATGAGTAGAAGATGAGAGGGTGCCCATCTGCCTCGCAAAATCTCGCAAAAACCGGCCGCCAACAATGATCGGGCGTTCGTGACCGCATTTTAGTATAAATATATTTACTCACATTTAAAAACAATATTAGCTAAAACTGCGCTAAATGTATCTACGAGTTGGTAACACAGCGAATATGTTTATTCAGGTATGTTTGTCTACACTTTATGTTTGTATTGTAGATGCTTTGATTAATAGCTACTTATGTAAAGTTCATTCTCACTCCTAAAGTGAAGATGAACTTTATAAAAATAGCTATTCTGGTTTTTTTTCCCACATACTTGTGCAAAATTTACGTTTGCGGAAAAACCGATGTATGAAGAAACCGGCGTATCATATCGGCATGTTTGACGGAAAATTCTGCGTAATCTGAATGTTGCCTGACGCAAGCTAGCGAAATAACAAATACTATTAGCAACAGCAAAATTATTGCCCAATATTTTTGTACCCAAATGATGGTGCTGCGTTACGTAGTTGCCAAGTAACTATTTTTGTTCAAAAGCCGTAGTTGTTATGTTCTACGTTGGACCTTTCACGTTCAGAATCGAAAAGTTTTGCCAAGATGGTTCCGCCCCCTCCTTCCATTGAAAACACGTATTTTCTTGCCGAGTTTTACCAAACCTCAAAAAATGTACCTAACGGTCTGATACACCAGTGCTGAAGCAGGCCAGAATGCTAGCAGGTACAGAAGCGTAGGCAAGATGCCCGCGTGCCTTACACTATATATATCTTTTTACAGAACGTATATGTAGATGACTCATTTTGACGGCTAAAATTGGTGGGGCGGCAACTTAATAAGATCGACGATTTAGCTCAATTTCGTGAGTTTTGTGACAGCTCCGTTAATGGCCACTGCTGCTTGAACGGTGCAACTGTTTCGGTTGTTTGATCTTCGGATGTTCACATTAAGTTCACAATAAGCATCTTACATTTCATAATGCAAGGTGCTTGCCACCTGCGATCGATTCCATTCTCGATTCATTAAACGTTATGTCTTCCCGTGCGTGCGATAGCACGGACTTTTGCTAGGAAACTTTTGGCCTGCACTGAAGACGTACAAACCATGTGTTGGGATGCAGGGAGACATCAAAAAGTATGTGTGGTCTTATGTGTTGTACATGTGTGCTATCATAGCGGCGGTGGCTCTTGCAGCTATGACGCGTGATGCACAAAAACTTGTTGAGCACATTAAATATATCAACACGCATTGTAAAGACGCCTCGATGATTTTTATATCAATCGAAAGGGATTGAAACGATCCCTCAATCGAATGAGGATTGTTTAAATTCGGCAGATCAAACACGGGTCATACTAACGAGTCGACGGACTGGTTATCAGTCAGGTAGGTCTTCGTCACTGTTACGAGAGGAACGCCGGTTAGATGCTTGTATAGTGTCAGCGACGTAAGGCTGCTTTTAGCACGTAGACTGCGCTGAATATAGTTTGAAATTGCGCCGCTGTCGTCCTATAAACTCAGAGCGCGACATTAGGCTCCTCCAAGATTCGTTACCTACATAATTTCGTTTTCTTTTTTTTGCATTTTGTACGGTTGAATGTAAATCTCGTCTCACTCGTGCCGAAGATGCCAGTTTAACCCGATGGGTGGGCGCTGATTTTGCTTAAGAAGATGTCTAGTACTTTTGCGCCTCTATGCTCTTCGCGCGCAGCCTGGCATATTGATTGATTGATTGATTGGTTTATTTGCTTGATAAGTGTGTGTACACATATCACCCTTTTATATCAGGGCGCATAACGCTGCAGCTATTAATTACCTATATTGTGGTCTCCAGTTACTTTGCCCTTCTGTGTTGAACACCTTCCATCGGGATAGCCTCTGTTTCGTAATCTCTATCTGTGCCTTTTCTGCATCCTTGCCTAACCCCAGCGCCTCCCCTAATTCTAAATCCCTAGTTCCTCCCAGTTGTTCACACTCCCTAACCAGATGATCTACAGTTTCTTCTCTCTTACTGCATATTCGACAAACCGTTGTTTCTAATTCCTCGTAGCTGTTTCGCTGTACTCTTGTGTCTAACATACCGGCTCTTGCATCCGCTAACATGATCCGCTACACGTGAAATATATATATATATATTTCACGTACATGGTATTTGTGTAGTATCATATGTCTTACAACTGCACTTTCTCAGAAAAGCTTAAGTGTGTTAACTGCACCAGGTAATTAGACGCTGTTTTAGATGTAAAGACTTTGTTCTATTTTTTTATTTATCAAGAGTGATTTCAGAAATGCCTAATGCATGTGCCATCAGTCACTAGTGCGCAGCTAACAGACCCACTAAACCTTTACTCGGGCGCACCTCACTTAGGGTCAAAATTGTATTTGGAATTTCAACGGTATGAACATTTGGGAGAAAATGGACGCGTCCTGTGTGTATGACTTGCACAAACCAACCTACTGTTAGTAGTTGTGATGGCGCTGAACGATGAAGTTAACAACAACAACAACAACAAAAACAAAAGCGACAACGACAACAACAGCAACAACAACAGGGCCGAAAACAACAGTTGCTGCAACAGCAGTGGGCAAGAAACTCTTTGCTCACCAGATGGCATACACTTATAGGAGCAATTTGTCACTGTCGTCACCAAATGCACGAAAATGCACCTCGGCTGACTTGACTCACCAACCAAAGAAAAGTGAGTGAACGAAAAGAAAACGAAACAAAAGACGCAACCATCGAGTGCGCACGCAGAGCAAACAACCTTGCCGCGCCGCATTTCTGGCGTTATTAATAAAAATGAATGATGATGATGCATGCGTCGCCTGCCCGGGGTACTGCTTTTGCGACTGTTTTGACTGACGCGGAAAAATGTTTACATTTGCTGCTGCTGCTGTCGACCTGGTGCCGACGAAAATTATACGCGATAGACATGTGCACGCATTTTATGCAAGAAAAACACGGAGCAGAAACATACCACATGTGACGGCAAGCAGAAGCAGAGTTGCTGTTGAAAACTGTTGTACTGCTGCAATTGTACACTGTAGGTACGTTACACTGTACCATATATATTACGTCTCGGTACATTGGATGTAGTTATAGTCTATGCGTATTCGCACCCCGCCGTCTGCGTCGATTGCAGAGATGTCATTATGACATGTACGTATAGGATACGAGCGGATAATTATCTCACTATGCGTATTGCTTCGACATAGCATTCTCTTTTCTCAACAATCGTTTTTTGACGGAAATATTTACCAATTATACTACAACAGCACAACTAACTCGTTTTGAGTATATTGTATTGCCTGGTTTAACCTCGGAAGCTATCTGTACTGTCCGAGTAGATATTTTTCGCTTACGTTCTTGTAGTACACCTCGCGCTCTGAAACCGAGGATTTTTGTAAACTTTTAGTAATAGTTTCGTTTTTACGACGGATCTGTTTGATTCATCATTGGCAAGTTCGTTGGTTTACAAAATAGTCGTTTCACTAGTTTGACGTCATAATTCTTAGTTGTTCCGTTTTATTAAAACTTTCCCACACATATGCAAAAAAAAATCGCCCAGCCAAAAAGTCCACATGCGTTAAGTGCGGCTCCGTTCCACAAATGTATAGTCACAAAAACAATACTCCATTTGGCGGGCTTACGTTGCTTCCACCACTTCCGGGACGCCATTATTTAAGCAAGCAAAAACCGGAAACAGAACAGGACTTTTGTTCACTCTCAATATATGTACATCTCGATCTATCTAGTATGCACGAGTGTATAAATATACATAAGTATATGTGCCTGTATATAATATATACGTCTACCAGATTTCCACCTCTCATCCAATATAGACAGACTAAGGACTAAGGAACAGCAGCAATCAAATCGGTTTCCATAATCGGTGAGGCATTGGCCATAGTTTTTCAACGAGGCAGTATGCATTTTAAAGCGACCTGCTGCTGCTGCTCTCCTAGGATTGCATTGTTTGTGAAGCTGCCCTATTCGTTAGTTCGACTAGCTGATGTGGGGGAACAAATCGGGCAAAATCATATGAATATGCTGCAATGGTGGTTTGTGGTGATTGAATGATTGTCTACTCCTTGCTCGCAGCCTGCAACACATGGTTCGCCGCCATCCTGCTATGTCTTGTTTGTTTTTCTTTTACAGTCACAACAACAAGAACAACAGCAGCAACAAAAGCAGCAGCAACAACAACAACAGAAACAGCAACGACAACAACAACGCACAATGGCGATCTCCCTGGAGAAATCATTTGGAAACGCGCCGCATGCGTCTCGAACACGAAGAAAAATCAACCGGGCTGGTGTAGAAAAATCTCTTTCTCCTAGAGGAAGCAAATCTCCCATTTCGCTATTCTCCAGTCAGTCAGTCAGGGAGCCGGCCAGCCAACCAGTCGGGGAAGTCAGTCCCTTTCCAGTTTTTTCTCTTGCGGGCAGAGCCACAGCGTGTCCAGATGTGCGTGGTTGCGGCTGGCGGCGACTCCAGACGAGTTTACATCTGGGGCGCGTGCTGGAAGACAAGTGCTAGGACAGTCTTCCAGCACGCGCGCCAGATGTAAACTCGAGCGGATGCACAACTCTTGTGTGACGGCGGTGGCGGAAGGCTACATATGCATACATGTATATATATACATATATATATATATATATATAGCAGACAGACGTCTCTTTGACAGCGAGCTCGTGTGGGGACTAGGGAAGCAGATTTTTTGCGCTCCAAATTGCATCGTTTGTCGCTGCCGCCACCGCCGGCGTGAGTCTGCCTTGAAGAGTCTCTTGCGTGAGGTGGCGGAACGAGCGTCAAAGTGCGCGCTTTATTCATCAATTCATATGACAATCTTATGTAAGTAAAAGTTGTTGTTTTTTTGCCTAGAACAACCCAGGTTTGCACGATTCGGCAAGTGATCCCAGAACTGAGGTTGCGTCGAGAGTCGAAGTTTTAGTGGTGCTAATAGTTGTGTAATGTTAATAATAAGTGCTAATAATGAGTACTACTAGAATTGTATATTTTTCAATTTTAGCAGTTGTAGCTGTGTCAAGCCCGGTAGTGACGTGATGCATTTTCGTGCGCCTCGCGACCAGAGCAGACACATAGGTGTACGGGTTTATATCCCGTCGTTGCACATTTGTATTTATTGAGGTCCGTCTTACGAGGCAATGCAAAGTGATTCCGTGGAGTTCTAATTGTAGAGTAATATTTGTAGCAACGCTTGAGATGGGCGGGTGTTGTACTGGTTGTAATCGTAGGCTGTAAACAAATGATTCGTTCCTCAGAACACGCGCATACAAATCAACGTATGATAGGTATGGCCAGGGCACTGAGAACTTGAAACGCTAACGGCGCAAATGTCGGCACACAAGTAAACTGACTGTTGCATGAATCTAGGTAACGGTTTGTAAAATGTGAATATTGTAAATAATGTCTCTTTCAACAACATAAAGTGCATTTGAATTGAATGGCATTGCCGTGCTACGCATGCTAGTGCATTGCCAGTGCGTTCGGCTGAGATTGAGCCATTGAGATTGGCAAGCGCATGTATGCAACAGCTCGGCGAGGCCACGCTATGATCGATAGCCACGCAACGCAGTCTTCGACGTCTAAAACTTTTCGGGCTGACCCTCAGCCAAGATTTAACGTCCACGGAACTGCTTTTCGCATTGCTTCATAGAAGGACCCCCACAAATACCACGATGGGGCAACTATGAGGTTCGAACCCGCGCACCTTTGTGTCTCCCCCGGTCGCGTGAGGCTCAGGCGAATGCACCACGTCACCGGACTCGACAGTCTTCGGCGTCTGCGGGCGAGCGGTCATCATAGCTGAGTCGTATGATGGCACTCGTTGTCGAAAAATCCTGGCCGTCGTTGCTGCCCGCGTTGTGGTGGGGAGATTGGTTGTTGTTGTTGTTTTTACCGTTACTATTCTTGTTGCCGTCATGTTGTTGTTGTTGTTATTGTTGTTCTTATTATATATCGATATATAGGTTTTATTTGTTTCACGAGACATTTACAGCTCACTCACAAATGCACAGCTTTCAAGATCATCAAAAGCTAGTATGGAGTGTTTGTATACCTTGTATTCTTTTATTATTTATAGTTTGTTTATATTTACCTTTTGTATTGTTATGTATTTAATATGTATTTTTACGATTCTTATCGTATTCTTTTTATAGCATTGTTATGGTCGTTGTTATTGCTATTACCAATGCATTGTTGTATTGTTGCTGTCCCTTTTGCCGCCCGCGTGTATTTTGTGTCTATCTGCTCCATTTTAAGCGCTTATAAGCTAGCCTGGCGTCTTCGTTCGGAAATGTCTTTCTCCAAAAGGTCATTGGAGATCCGGTATGTTGGTGTTGTTGTTGACGTTGTTGTCGGTGTTGCTGTTGTTGTTGTTGTTGTTGTTGCTATTGTTGTTGGTGGTGGTGTTGTTAAAGCTGCTGCTGCTGCTGTTACAGTCGCCGCTTTTGTTGTCATCACATTTGGCGTTGTTGCAGCCGAATCGCCGAATTCTTCAGTTGCTTATTGTACGCACTGTTCTTTTTGCCCGTCTGTCGCCCGCTTAGCCCTCTTGATACTCTGACAGCTAGGCCAATTGTAAAGAAGCGTTACTTTGGCTTTAGTCATGCAAATTGCCTACAGCTGTTGTTGTTGTAGTAGTAACAGCAGCAGCAGTTGTCTTCGCTGGTAGTAGTAGTAGTAGTCACGGTAGTGGCTGTAATGGAAGAGTCGCTACTGCAGCTGTGTTGTTGTTGTTGTTGTTGTTGTTGTTGTTGTTGTTGTTGTTGTTGTTGTTGTGTTGTTGTTGTTGTTGTTGTTGTTGTTGTTGTTGTTGTTGTTGTTGTTGTTGTTGTTGTTGTTGTTGTTGTTGTTGTTGTTGTTGTTGTTGTTGTTGTTGTTGTTGTTGTTGTTGTTGTTGTTGTTGTTGTTGTTGTTGTTGTTGTTGTTGTTGTTGTTGTTGTTGTTGTTGTTGTTGTTGTTGTGTTAGCAGCCTCCTAGATCGCTTCTTGATG
Source organism: Dermanyssus gallinae (assembly GCA_003439945.1). Lineage (NCBI taxonomy): Eukaryota > Metazoa > Arthropoda > Arachnida > Mesostigmata > Dermanyssidae > Dermanyssus > Dermanyssus gallinae. The sequence goes on along the minus strand of QVRM01006895.1, from coordinate 625,768 downwards.
CAGCCGTGTTGAGTACCAGACAGGCCGGAGCAGCGAGGCCAGCCGTATGCAGAATGAGCCGAAATCCGAGAGAAGACTGGACGATAAAGGGCAGAAACCCCCGACGACAGAAGAGGAACAGAGGAGCACGTAAAAGTAAACGGCGCGGGCGGCAGAGGGTGGGGAGAGACAACAGAGAGACTACGACAGCAACGACAAAGAAACAACCGAAGAAGGTCACGGTACTGGCGCGCCTTGCAAACGTGTCACCCCCTCGACTCGACGGGCTTCCAGTGGTCGAGCGGCACAGCGGATCAAACGTGGCGGCCGCTGATACCCCGCTGCCGTGTCAGGACAACACCGAGCCCACGTGACTCGGGCTTTGGCTGAACGTTGCTGTGTTGTTGTTGCTGTTGTTATGTCTGCTGCCGGTGTTGTTGTTGTTGCTGCTGCTATTACTGTTTTTGGTACTGCTTCTCTAATGGGACAATAACAATAGCAACAGAAACAACAACAGCAACAACAACGGAGTCGACGACACGTCGCACAGCACGACTTGACGACTAGCAGATAACGTTGGCCTCGTTTTGGGAGCTATCGCTTAGAGCTGCATTCGGCATTTGTCCGCCTTCACGGATCGATGTCTTCCGATGGGAAACCGGCTGGCTGCAAGGCTGGCGTGGACCGCCATGCTGAGCATAGGCATGGTCACAACAACAACAGCAACAACAACAGGAGCAAAGCAGCAACAACAATCGTTAAGACAACATCAACAGCAACAACAATCAGAACTGCGAGACGACGACGACGACGTCACAGCTGCTGCGTCTATGCGCCGTAGCCGCCACTTCGATGGCGCTGTCCTCACGGAGGCCACTCTGCCCGACCAGAACGCTTCGATTAGACAAAGTCGAAGAGCGTTCGGCTTCGAACGAACGTGCGTGTACGCGTGATTGCCTACGTGCGACGCACGTTGGTCCTCTTGCACGGTTCTGCTGTCTCCTGTTACCACGCGTGCCGCCCTCCGACCCGACCCGACAACCCCTCTAATCGCCCCCACCCTGCCGCCAATGACGAATGGCACCCGCCACCGCCAATAGTCGTCTGCGAAAGCGGCGTTTGTGCGTTTTGCTTTATTGTTTATTTCTTATCTTTGTCGTCTATCGACTAGTCTTTCTAGTATCTATGCAATCAATCGTTATTGTGCTCGTTGTTCTGTGTTGCGAGTTTCGTCGAGTTTGAGTTATTTCTGGTCCTCTTGGGGTTCTGCTTTTTCTGTAGTGTCCTGTTTTAGTAGGACACTATTTTTCCTTCCTCACTATTCCCTTCTCTCTCTCTCCCTCTCTAACTTTCCCTGTTCTTGCGAATTTGACCGATTTGTGCAATTTAGTTACATACACGCACACACGTGGCGCAATGCAAGCTCACCGACATATGCGCTGTTTACTCCCATTCCCAAGGGGAGCGGGTCGAAATGAACAAAGATAAATAGATTGATCACCTATCGATCTACGTCAAGACATGGGCAAACAGTGATCTGACAGCAGAACTGGTCTCACTGAGTACGTGGCCTTCCATTCAAACAAGTACATTCGAACAGGTACGGCACAAAATCTCACGGCAGGACTATAGGTGCGGTTTCCGCCTTCGATCGTGCGATCGCTGTCATACATGGTCATTGCCCCTTGTTCTTTGGTTCTTCCAAAGGAATGTATGCATGTTGCGTTGCACAAGAAACGAGTCTTTGACATTCTACCCATTACATGTTGAGTCATCCCATTACATGTCGCGTCACCGAACCCACATCTCATGTCCAATCAAAGGTGTAGAACACTTCCTTCGCACACAATGACGCACGCGTCTACGCTGAAGTTGGGTGAAGTCGAACACGTAGCCGTGCACCCGGCATGCAGGCACGTCGTTGTGATCGTGACCCAAAGACAGGCGCAGTGGTGGCACTGCTGGCTGAAACGGCAGCTCGCCTCCTTTACCCTCATCGCGATGAACGCCACAGGATAGCCGCGGACTGCACTGTAGGCGTCTCAGCAGTGTCTGTGCCGGACATCAACAACAAATTTAGCGCTACAATATTGGCCTGCACGCACATCGCTGAACAAAAGAACTGGCATTTCTTTCACGACGATGACGACGTGTCTAATCGGCATTGCGAGCGAGCGTCCGCCGTCCACCGAGTGTCCACCGAGCGTCCAGCCTTAGAGGACGGCAAAGACTTCTGCCCACATCAACGGACTGGCCTATTGACCAATGCATGGACATCCGTTACCGGATCGATCCCTAACTTAGCCTTAACCAATGGAACACCCAGCCGTTGGTCGTTCGAGCGAGCAAACAACATCATGGCATGCCGTCACGTTGGGCAGCAGAACCCGCCATATGGGACATTGAAAAAGAAGTTATGGCAAAGTGTTCACTACTAGTACTGTGTTCTTAATGATTATTATCTTTGTCAGTTCTGCGTCGTGTATCCTGCAAACATTTCCACCACAACTAACCGGAGATGTCCGCACGTTTACTCAAACATAGTCCTTTAGCCATATACCATTGTATTTCAAGAACAAATATAGTATTAATATTTTTATAGAAAGTATCACATTGCTACCATTGCTGTAGGAGCTGCCTCTAAGGCTATGATTCATAAATAATCGTAAGCCACACGCTCTGCCCCATTGAGGGCTTTGCTTGAACCTATAACTAAAAACTTTTTTTATTCATATAATATAATAAAATAAAAATATGAAGTTTGTTTACTAAAATTTAGGTAAGAAGCATAATCGTGTACAGTAAAATAATCTGCTCCTGCAAAACTCTGCCAAATTTAAAGTGCCTCGTGTTAACTACACCCGTGTTAGTCCAAAATCATTCAGTGTGTTGATGGAAAAATGCATGTTCGCCTATTAAAATATCGCCTTTGTTACTACAAACGTTTATTTAAGAAAAATGCTTTTAAACTGTTTCAGTCCGAGGTTATCGAATAATGCCTTTTTAGGACAATACTTTGCAACCCATTAGTACTTTTAAATTATTTTCACCGCAAGTACCAATATACTGATGGTAATAAATGCATCATTTTCTTTAGCTTTGCTAAAGTGTAGGATGCGGAGGATCTGTAGCCACTCACTGAGTCTTCAGCCAATGCTTATTATATTGATTCGTCATCGAGAGTGGCGTTGCCTTCGTGGCAGACAACAACACTTTTGCTGATGAGGTCCAGAGCCCAACATCGCTTAAAATGTCCAGGCCTGTTGAAGAACGGGACAGTATTAATCGTCTGATTGGTTCCTAAAGGCAAACTGAACTTCTCCCGGCAACAATAGTGCATCATCTTTCGTTAAGTGTATATAGCATTCAGTGTTTTGACCTTGCTTTGTCTTCCCAATTGAAAGTGGCATCAGCATGTAACTCGGACACTAATGCTGCTAATGAGAGAAATGATGAGTACACTTGCATTCGTTATTTATCATTACAATTATAAAACTTAATGACTGTCGTAAACATATCGAAAGAGTACCAGACAATGACATATTGCATCGTATTTAACTCTTTTGATAGGTTTAGCTGCAACAGAAACACGTAGCAAATAAAATGCATTGTCATTTCGGCAAGCCTAAACAAAGTCAGCATATAGCACAGTTTTAGGTAGTTTTTAGTATTTTTTACTCTAATATAGGTTTAGCTGCAACAGCAACACGTAATAAATACAATGTATTTTGGCTAAACAAAGTCAGCATATAATAAAGTTTTAGATATTTTGCCATTTTTTGCGACAACTGCTTGCTCATCCTGCATATTGCGAAGCCCCTTCGAAATTCACACGCGGAAAAGTTCGATTCGAAATAAGCATTGTGGCAATATCGCAAACACACCGATCTGCTAAATAAGCGTATATCAATCACGTAGCTGTAGACTCTAAGGCAATTCACGCATGACTCGTTCGATATTGCCCATTTGCCTGTTGTGACGTCCAAATATTCACACACAGACATGCGTGAATGATCCGAACATGCCGTTTCAATCAGCCCGCACCACAATCGACGTGGATAAGAACAGCTGTTAGTTGTATTCGTCGACCTGCCCTGAGACGTCAAGCTCGTCAAGTACAACATACAAAACCCACATAGCGTGCGTAGCCATCAAACGGTCTTCTGAGTCGTCGATTAGGGTCGATTTAGGTGCACAGGTTCGAAGGTTCGATGCGGCGGCATTCGTTCGTTCATCATCGGCATTCGCCATAATCAAATATCGATTTTAATATTTCTTATCTTTCAAACGAACAAACGGATTACAATAATTTTGTCTCTCTCTCTCACATACACACTCTCTCTCTCTCGTTCTCTCTCTCTCTCTCTATCGCAACTCAACTGCATGCATACAAAACAAAAATACACACACTAGACAACCGATGGCGGGGGGCTACTTTTCTTCTTCTTCTTCTTCTTCTCTATCAGTTTCTTTCTTTTCTTTGAGGACTAAAACGAAGCTGGCAAAGCTTCGTCATCATTCTCGATGGCGGCTCGCTGGCTTCTCGTAAGCCAAACCCATCGTGGACGAGTGAGTGGATGACGGTATTGCAGAGTAACGGTTGCAGCAGCAGCAGCAGCTGAAGCGACATTCCATGCGTCAACGACGTTGCCTCGTTGCTTTCCAAAATAGGACAGGCAAACCGTCAGCGTCATCTACTCGATTCCCCCCAGAGACCAGACACTCGACGAGAAGAAAACGGACCCAAAAACAGACAAAAGAAAAATAGCGATCCACAAAGACGGAGTTGTTCGAGAGTAGCCCATTCGCCCGCCCGCCCGCCCGTCCGCCCGCCAGGGAAAAGGGAGATGAAAACGGGGAAAGGGATAGAGGGAGAAAGAGAGGAATACAGTAGAGGAAAAGACAGCAAGGAAAGAACGAATATACCGACATGTCGATATTTCATTTTCAGCAGGCTCTTGGGCCCTCAGGGCAGGGGCCGAACTGTTACTTCGACTTGTAGTAGTAGTAGTAGTAGTAGTAGTAGTGGTGGTGGTGGTGGTGGTACTGTGTGTTTCTTTTGCTGCAAGCCCACAAGCCCTCAAGCGGCTCTCGTATGCGGGCAAGGAAATGGCTCACTGGTTGGTTTTGCGCGGGGGGGCAGATGAAACACGGGCGCCTTCAATACACTCATCGTGTCGAAGCGCGACGACAAATAGAGCGGAGGCCGCCAGCCGAGACGCAGCCAGCAAGCTATTCGCCGAAGCTGGCGCAAACGCATAGGACAATGCAAACGCAGGGACGGAGGCCGTGCCACGCCAGAGCAACAATGTGAGCTGAAGTAATCGATCAACGCTGTACATCGCCTTGAAGGACTTGAAGCTTCCGAATCCTCCTCCTCCCCCCCCCCCCCGCTCCCCTCAAACAGAGAACAACCTCATAGTGTCGAACATTGTGGTCAGGCGTTTCACTTCACTTGGTGGTGGGTGCTGTCCGTAGCAGTTGTCTGTGTGTCTTGCTGGTTCGGTCAGAGCCTGTTTATGCCAGTGTGTTTATGGCAGACAGCCATGAAATAATGCTTCATAGCTGCTTCCCTATGCGGCCATATAATTGGCGTTTTTACTTTTTGTTGTCACGTCTAAACATCGCTCTCTATTAGGCCCGCTGTGTCGCAAAGAACAAGCGAATTACTAGTAAATGCCTCGGTCTTTAATGAATGCTACCTACATTCATTACATTTTAGCGTCCTGCTTTACATATCTATGATAATAAGCGGTGAGAGATTGCAAACGAGTGCATCCTTCGATTAGAGTATTTTGTTACCGCGATGATTTAGGCGGCTGACGCACTCTTTGAAACGGGCTCTTGCCCAGACAACCACGAACAGCTATAGAAACCTTGCAGTTTAAGGCTTACAACTGTGGTTGCTGGAGGTAGTTGAATAGAGCATTAATCTGCTAGAGAACGTCCATAAATCCGTAAGTAACAAAAACCCGATAACGATATAAACATTTAGATGTGTATCGTCAGCACATCTATAAAGAGCGACTACAAACAAGTTGTCAACGCATTAAAAATTTGATCGGACAGAGTCTTAATGCGTGTATGAGTATTCGTTTTTGTAGTGTTGCCTAGCCCGAGGTTGTTAAGAAAGATCCACATCGACGTTTAGTTATTAGTTGCACTTTTTTTTAAAAATAGTTATTGGAAAGCGCGGTACATACACACGGATATTGCTATCGGAACCTCATACGCACCTATGGGTTGGTACTGGGAACTGCGTTTGCCTTACTCAAACGATCAAGGGGATGTTCTACCAAATGTGGCATTAAATGTATCTTTAAACTAGCGTGTCTTTTCGCGTGTTTTATTTTTATTTTTCCACAATAAAAAAGAAAGAAACCTCAATAAATCGCATGTTCCGTCGCTCCAAGAAGTATGTTTAGAGATATCCTAAACGTATCCTCATTCAGTGGACGAGAAAAAGTAGATCTGGTATTACTATATGAGTTTGGACTATAGTGTGCCCCAGAGCGTGCCTGCCATATCCATTTTGTAATGAAAGCCTGTGGGGCTGGGAGACTTGTCTGTAGGTACGTCCTAAAGTCTCCGCAAATAGTAAGCACTTACGGGGTGTAAAACGTAAGCTTCCCACCAGGCCATTCAATTCAGAGTCTAGAGTTGCGACTAATTCTCGTAGCCGGAGATTAGGTGCCTGATCCAATAGCCCATTAAATCACTTCATTAAAACACTTATCTAGGGATACCTTAGCGATCCTCTTCTGCGCTGAGCAATAGGCCCTCCCACAGAGAGCGCTTTTCCAGATATAGTGGTGAGCCAACACTAGGGGGAAGGGTGCAATTCCGAATAAAGCTCCCCCCCAGCCTGACCAACCTGAAGAAATGCCCTGTACTATACCCAGGAGGATCACAATGAAAGAATTGATCGTATAAATGTAGCTGAAAGACGGAGCCTTTCAGCTAAATTTATACGATCAATTCTGCGACGATATTTTAACTATTTGGGTCTGCTCTTTCTTAGCACGAGGTAAGCAAGTAAGGTATTTGCGTAAGGGTCTCACTGTTTGTGATATGGGGGTAACTCCCCCCCCCAGGTTCCCCGGGACCTGCGATCAGCGTTCATGTTCAGGCACTAGACAACACGTACTACGCGTATTTTATGTTTACTTTGTAAAAGACGCATCTAAGGACATTGCTAACCAGGATGTTCTCGTTCTAGGCCACTCAAGGATCAGCTTTGCACTAATCACCACACGATGCTGAGGTCGCCTTAACGTCATTATTCACATCAGTTTCAATGCAGTAATGACTGCCAAGTTTCTTCCTCAGTCGAAACTTTCCGTTCTAAAATATTGTTAGCCACTTCTTTTTTTTCCATTGTTTTTAAATCATATGACATGTAATATACTTTTTTGGTCAATAAATGAGAAATGATGATGACTTCTTTTTTTTCGGAACATTGGCCTAGTTGAAGCCCGAAAACGGAGGTCCTCAGGGCTAGACTAAAGATGTAAGGCCGTCGACCCGTCTTGCCTGCTCGACCATAGCTTCCCACTCTAAAATAAAGCATTTATAGGATGCTGTACTTGGCATCTTTAACTTTAGTCGGATTGTTTCAGTAGCCGGTGGTTCGCCAGGGGGATGTAGTTCCTGCCAAAACCCTTTATCAATTAAACATGAGGAGTTTCAGTGATGAAAAACAGACAGCGTTCAAACATTGGCTGCTTTTCGGTAAAGAAAAACAGGAGTCATCTGTACTATTTCGTTTATATGCGCCAGAATGAACTCAAAGTTCAAGATACGAGAAAAACTCAACAAACTCCAATGGTTGATCACAATAAAAAACGCAATATAAAACGTCTTTGGTAGCTAGTTGATCTTCATGCCCTCAATTGCATGGTTTTGGTCTCTGATGTTTATCTCAAGTTTCTTTCGAGATCTATCATGGACGTATTGCGCGTAATGGCATCTAGATCACGATGTGAGACCACGATATCATCTGCCTACATCAGTACAGTTTTTTTGTTTACTCCTGTCAGACGTAACCAACAAAGCGGCGTGGAGAAGGATAAACGAAACATAGTTTCGCGCATCCCCTTGCGAAGCTTTTTAAATTTTGCTGAATCTCCAGTACACTACGCTTACCATCTATCAATAAGGTGTCCCCATCAAAGAAACTTGACAAAACACTCACAGGAAACCGCCCAGGTTGAATTAAGACTGTCAAGAACCAAGTCATAAGCGTCGTGTTCTGCCAATCTGCTATTTTTAAAATGTGCCACTTTTTTACGCTTTGACAACTACATTTTAGACGCTCGTAATGAGCTAAGTTGCCTATGGCACGACATCGTCTAACAGCATTTATTGTCATCGCGTTCTCGTTACTGGATTTATGTAGGCATTATCTAGCAAATATATGTAGCAGCAGGACAATAACAACACCGTCCAACAAATACACTCAGCAAGGCCGGGGCTCGAACCTGCGATTGTTTTGCTAACCATAGTTGCCATATCAAGGCCCCGTTTCAAGCGGTGCGCGTCATAGCCGCCTATGACACCGCCGCTGCTGACTCTGATATTCGATTTGGTTAGCAGGCCTTGAGATGTCCTTTTAGCGACAAATCCTTGAAACACGTAATAAGCCGTTTAATAGAGATGGTAGTGCATTCACTTCGTGTGGTATATTTAGTTTGCCGATTGGAAAAGGAGAATTATTGGTTTTAGTAAATTCGAGCCCCACGCTCCACACTATAAACGAGTTTCTTGCAATGATATCCGTGCGGCCATACGGCATTTTCCAGTTTGTCATATATAATAAATATATCATTCAAATGGATCATTATTCGACACAGCGACCTATTTTTATCGTGAAATACTATTTAAAAATTTGAGAAAATTTGACTGCCATAATTCACAAACTGTATTTTCATGCTGATGGCTTTGCCACATGCAAAATTTGACGTGATGAAAAACTACATGCATTTCATAGTAAAAAGCATTCATGGTCCTTCGTTTGGGTAATCTCAATGGCATGTGGTTTTAACAGGACGGTGCCGATTGCTTAACACGCTCGCATTATTGCACGAGGCATTCAACCAAAATTAGCCGCCAAGATCGTGCGATTTTAAGCCATCGGACTTTTTCTTCTTTTTTAAAAGTCATACGTTTATGCCAATCTACTCAAGCTTAAAGTTTGTAGCCTAAGACTTTAGGCTACCCCTGAGTCATTATCTAGCAGGCAATAAGCTTCGTTCTAGATGTTCTCCGGATGCCCTTGGCCGTAAGAAGCGCCTGTCCTTATAGCTTACTTACTTATTTCTGCCCACCAGTGGGTGGCGTCGTAAGGGTGGCAATGCGGCACCAGGCCAGGGTGGGCCGTCCCAGACTATTCCAGTTTATTTTGCTGACGCCGTCGGCAATCCAGTCAAACTGCTTTTTTATGCTCTTTCGGGTAGAGGAGTGCCCGTCAAGTTGTCCCTGCGCGCGAGCATTATGACACCTGCGAGGAGGATTATGACAGGGCTTTTCCTTAGTATATGCTCGATCTGAGAAATACGTAGTTTTTTCGTAAACAGCATTAGGCCGTTCTCTTAAGAACCTTAAGATCCCTTGAGTTACACCTTTAGTACGCTTCGATGACCAACCAGTTAGGAACACTTTAAAAATGAGTGACCAGAGTGACGTTTCAAATATAAGCCTTGGCGGAAGATATTAGACGCTGCATCATTGAGATGCAGCTACAAGTGGGCGAAACCACAAATTAAAATTTTGTTAAAAAACGCAAACGTGCTAGCAAAGCCGATAAGAGGAATTTCCATATGTGTTGTTCCATATATATTATCTACGTGTTTATTTAATGCAAAAATCAAATCGTAGTAAATAAATAAACAAATAAAGTAATTTGCTTGGGATTTGAATTTTCCGCTCTCTTTAGGACCCCCGTATTAGAGCAGCAGCCTTATTGATTCTCAACACCCAGTGAAGGCAGGGAGCACAAAATGGCTGTTTTATTGTTCTTATTGTCAATATTTTTAGTATTAAATGGGCAGCATTCGGGGGCTGCCTCCGCCGGGGGTGGGGGAGAGGGGGGGGGGGGGCACATATAAGTTTTTAGAAAAGGAAGGCGTAGTTGCAAAGAAGTTTCTGTGCTTCCTTGCTGAGCATCCGAGAGCTTTTGGATACTCTCTACCTCTCCCTAAGTCATTATCTAGCAGGCAATAAGCTTCGTTTTAGATGTGCTCCGGAAGCCCTTGGCCGTAAGAAGCGCCTGTTCTTATAGCATACTTACTTATTTCTGCCCACCAGTGGGTGGCGTCGTAAGGGTGGCAATGCGGCACCAGGCCAGGGCAGGCCGTCTGGTCGCAGGGGGGCTTGCGTCCCAGACTATGCCAGTTTATTTTGCTGACGCCGTCGGCAATCCAGTCAAACTGCTTTCCTATGCTCCTTCGGGTAGAGGAGTGTCCGTCAAGTTGTTCTTGCGCGCGAGCATTATGACACCCGCGAGCAGGATTATGACAGGGCTCTTCCTTAGTTTATGCTCGATCTGAGAAACGCGTAGTTTTTTCGTAAACAGCATCAGGTCGTTCTCTTTCCAGAAGAACCTTAAGAGCCTTTTAGTACGTTTCGAGTACAAATCAGTTAGGAACATTTTCAAAATAAGTGACCGAAGTGACGCTTCAAATCTAATTTAGATCTGGCAAGGCAAATCAAGTCAAATTAAGATGATCGATAAGTCAAAATAAGTTGTTTTCTTATGGAAAACTTCTAAGTTAGATTATAGAAACAACGACTGTACGTCGGTTAGTGACAACAGGCGACAATTTCTGCCTACAAATAAACATCGTCTGCAAGATTTACCGTGCCGGCTAAGCCTTCTAAACCCGTATCCCTAAATGCTACTTATCGCGCTATAAAATGAGATACTTGACTGACTAACTGCGTCAAATTTCCAATAGACGGCAATACGGCGTTCGCAAAGTTTTAAAGTTTGATACCTACCTGATCTGAATGTTTCATAATTTCACTCCTGAAACTGCACGTCGCACCCCATATGACAAAGTTTGTATAAAACAAGATCAAGACTGGCTCGGAGCCAGTCTATCTGTCTATATTTTGGTTTAGGTACTTCAGAGATGTATGGGCTGTAAACGCTATTTGCATGCATTTTCTTTTGCCGGAATGACTAGATGTTAGTTATCCATCTTAACCCTTGTGAAAAAAAAATGCTTAAAACGGTTAAATTAAATTGCATTCCTCGTGCGAGCATATAGTTGACATGCCTTGTAGAAGCAACCGTTTTGAGCATTTTTATGCCAACAATATGTATGGTTTCAATCCCAGTCTCGCGGAATGTCTTAAACATTGTATGTGGATGACTTATGCAAATGTTAAAACTGACAATAACTGCGAGCTATTGCAGTCTAACGTAGACCGTATATCTCGTTGGACCGCTAAAAATGGCATGATAATTTTTGTCTTAAAACGTGTTGCCTTAAAGCTGCCTAAGCGGCTTTTAGGCTTTTCAATTAGGCAGCTTTGCTCTCTCCGCACGCATATGCTCTCAACAAGTCTATCTGCACGAGAACTCTTCTGTTAGAGACCTTGGTGTACTCGTATCAAACGACCTGAAACCTAAATGCAACCTATCGTTTTGGACGTTTATTGTGAAAATTGCTAGTTACATTGTGAAGCTGTACTTACAGTACGCTTATCGTACCAAGGCTATTCGTTGTTTTGCTGTATGGGTACTTACTCAATCATGTGAAATTTCCCTTTCGGAGAAATTTCGACCACGATGATTAAGGCTTGTAAAGGAATGCGGTGATACATGTCACCAATACAATTGTTTTTGTTACATGTATATGATGTTCATCGAGAAACGTCTCGTGCTGCAAAGTGAATGCTTACCTCTGGCGAAGAAAATCCAATTTCGAACATTGTAAATAATAAATTTGTCAAATTGCCTCCTGGCTTTTGCAGGAATGATGGGAAGCAACCGGACGGGCTGACACTAACGTCCTTCGAGATGGGTCGCATGCTGGTATGGGATGCAACCGTTACTGACTCATTAGCCCCCTCAATGGTCAGTGCGGGAGCGGAACATGCTGGACACGCGTCTATGTTGGCAGAAGCGAACAAGCGCAGAAAGTATGCCAGTATCACTTACCCCCACGACTTTCGTCCACTGGCATTCGAGGCATTAGGGGGACCTGGCCCGAAGACGCACAAACTTATCTAACGTGTCGGCAAGGCGCTCAATCGTTCGACAGGGGATTCTAAAGCTGTCGAGTACTTGCACCAGAGACTATCGCTGGACATTCAGCGGGGTAACGCCGCCTCTGTGCATGGAACTCTCCTAGACTGGACACGCCCGAACCTGGAGGATATGTGACGTTTCCACTTGATTTATCTGGTGTACACGTTCATAAGTATACAATTGTTGCATCTTGCGTATAAGCAAATATAACTGTAACTTCAGCGCGTTTGTGTAAAACCTAAAAAAAAATGTCAAATAAAAATTGTACTTGAGTGCAGGTCGTGTGTACAGTGAAGGTGCATTGCACCAACGAATGGCGTAGATAGCCTGTTTTCTTGGCGAGTAGTTTATCGGGATAGGATGAGCAATTCGTTTGATAAAGCAAGTCAAAATTTAGGCTGAATGTCTACACTTACGTGTGACATGTCCACCGGACAATCTGAGTTACTTCGCAATCACGAATTGAACCACCTAATATGTTAAATTGTCAAACAATTTCTATTAAATGCACATATTTTTGATAAGCATAATGGCCGTTCGTCTTATCGTACTGAATGCGATAACCCAAAATGAGACATCACATAATATCCATGTTTGCAGACGTTTCTCGTTGCGGCGCCTATTTGCTTATAGTCAATATGTTTGGTTTCTCTATCAAACGAATCGTTCTCAACAAATATATATATATATATATATATATATATATATATATATATATATATATATTATATATATATATATATATATATATACAGTCCCTGAAAAAAATATAGGGCCACCCACTTTTGCCACATTTCACGCATTTATTATAACCAAATGTGTAAAGATCACAGTGATACATGCTCACAGAGTAACAACGAGGACTTCTATCGACATTTGGGATCTCGGATTACTTTGAACCACGAGATTTCCACATTTGGAACAGCTGCACCGTGAAAAAATGATAATGTCACTAGCAAGATGCATGTAATAACGAGTGAATTAAACGGAATAACGACATTTGGGCTCATTTAACGGCTCGACCAAACCAAAGGCAGACCTCCTACCAAACGTTTTTTCTTTGTTCAAACGATAGGCTTAGGCTGGCGCCTCATGGGTGAAGAAAAGGCCCATATCAAGGCTTATAAGGACATCGGCCTCTCTAATCGCAAAATTTCCTGTCAATTGGGGCGTTGTGCCCAAGTAGTACATAACTTTGTTTATTTAGGTAAAAATACGCCGTAAAAAAGAAGTTCCGGGAGTCCAAATTGTATTTCGGAACGAGCTGCAATTCTGAAGAAAGCGGCGAACTCTACGCCCTCGGCATTTGGGGCAATTGCGGCGGCGGCCGACGTGCAAACGAAAGTGCGAAATTGTGCAAAGCCTCCTCAGGAAGACAAATTAGCAAAAACACAAGAAAAAACAACGATTGACCGCTGACCGATGAAAGCTCGTCTTGACTTCGCCCACTATAAAATGTCATGGACCACTGAGTGCCCACGATACGATGTGATGGACCACTGAGTGACACAGAGCGCTCTTTTCGAATGAAAAAGGTTTAACTTTGATGAATCGGATCGATTTTACTATTATTCGCACGATGTCCGCAAGGAAGAACGAATTTTGTCAAAACGTCACTTAGGTAGCGGTTCAGTGGTGATCTGGGCTGCTGTCGGATATTATACAAAGTCGTCGATTGTTTTTTAGACGGTCATGTTTATTCGACGCGATACGGGGATTTGCTAAAAGAGCAATCGGCGCATTTTAAGCTGATGGGATGGCCAGACTTCGTTTTTACACACGATAACGCCCCGATTCACACCGCCAGGGTGATTGGAAGCTGGTTCGACCAACGTCACATTGAATTCCTTCGCTAGCCTGCACTCTAATCTGATCTTAATATGATCCAGAATGTGTAGAGCTGGCTCTAGCAAAAAGTTTACACGGATAAAAAACAATTTTCGAGGCTTGGGACGAGCTCTTGCAAAACGGCATCCAAAATTCGTTTAACACTATACCAAACCGCACTTTTGAGGTTATCTGACTTAATGGGAAGTTCACTGAGTACTATGTATAGCCTAAATGCCGTAAATTAGCCCAAATGCCGTTGATCTGCTTAATTAATTTGTTAAAACAGGTATCTTGCTAGTGGCCTTATAATTTTTTCGCGGTGTAGCTGTGCCAAATGTGAAAATCTCGTGGTTCAAAGTAATCCGAGACCCTAAATGTCGATAGAAGTCTTCGCTGTTACTCTGTGAGCATGTATCACTGTAATTTTAACACGATATGTTATAATAAATGCGTGAAATGTACCAAAAATGGGTGGCCCTATATTTTTTTCAGGAACTGTATATATATATTTATATATATATATACAGGGTCATTCATATTGTTGTGCACGCATTTCGAGGTTTGATAGAACTCGGCAAGAAAATAAGTTTTCCCTGTGGAGGGAAGACGTGGAAACGTCTTGTTTAGGAGAGAGAGTGAAGTTTATAAAAGTAGTTTTTCTGCCTTTTTTTCCTACATAGTTGTGCGAAATCTCTGTTTGCGGGAGAACCAGTCAACGCAAGACACTTCGCGTCGAAAAAGCTTAGTGACTTGACAACTACGTAACGCAGCACCATCACCTTGATACGAAAATGATGGGCATTAAATTTGCTATTACGAGTGAGAGTGGTCTTTCGGACGTACATTTTTGGTCGCAATGGAAAAATTTTACGATTTTTCATGAAAAGGCGTTAACGTAAAATATAGACTTTTCATGACTTTCCTTAATCTGGGTATTAGCTTTTTGCTACGCAAGCTAGTGAAGTGTCTTCCGTTGTGCAGAATTTTCAAACAGAGATTTCGCACAACTATGTATGGAAAAAAGGCAGAAAAACTACTTTTATAAACTTCACTCTCTCTCCTAAACAAGACGTTTCCACGTCTTCCCTCCATAGGGAAAACTTATTTTCTTGCCGAGTTCTATCAATCCTCGAAATGCGTGCACAACAATATGAATGACCCTGTATATATATATATGTGTGTGTGTGTGTGTTTTTTGCCAGTGATAATGGGGCCCATAACTCAAAAGTGGTAGCCTTTTGTTTTCTAAAATAAAGCGACATTTTATATGAGACACAATAATCTAATATGGGACAGTCTTAATGCGGAGCAGCTCTGCATTTTGATGTGGTGCAAGGCTCCACAAAATAGTGTGGCCTCTCTCAAACAGCCCTGAACCAAATAACTTGTTGTGTATCCAGAACTATGCCGTATATCGAGAATCTAGTCGAGCGATTCAAACTCCCACCAACACCATCATCGCGAGAGTTCCATCGTGTCTCTCAGCAAAAGATGGAGATTCTACAGGACGCGTGTAATGATGGATAGTGTGTGGATGAAACCACTTTCTGCGATTCGACAAAATCTGACACGCTACCCCGCTCACGGATTCCATCATGAGCTGTGCCGTCGTTCGATAAGTTCATAAATCTCAACCATAAAATATATTCGCAAAAGCTGCAGTGTGCTATGTACGAGAGATCACCATGGGACATGTACCCATGCACTCTACTGAAAGGTAAATTAATACATATAAATTACAATTTAGGCTTTACAATCCTCAAACCCACTGGGTTCTAGAGTAAGTTTAAAGCTGTAAAGTCACGGGCTTGAAGTGCTTTGTCCTTCGGAATGAAACGCTTTGAAACGATTACTCAGACAAAAAATCGGAGTTTCATTTAACTATAAAAGAAGCAGCAAAATTAAACAGAGCAGTATTCTGTGAGGACGCAGAAAGCAGCTATTGTACTAATTTGCAGACATGCTTAGGAGTCGTTAAGCTATTAATGGAAATCGAAAGGTAAAAACAGAGCTTGCTTTCAGGCGATAAGAGATCACATTTTCCGTTTCCTGGCAAATCGGACATAGATCATAAACAGAAATTAATTAAAAAGCACTAACTCTTCTAAAATTTTCAAAATATGTTTAGACAACGTTATTTAATTAGATTATGTCTAAATGTGTAATGACTAGCAATCTGCAATGTTTGCGTCTTTCTTCCACACATACTTAACTTGGATGTAGACTGAATGTAATGCCAATTACTAAATTTCGATCATACATTTCTAGAGACGAAGCTTTTTAGTTCGTTCATCCTTGTCTCCATCGTAAACCTTTTCGCGAGGTTTGCAAGTAATTTTCTAGAACTTTGAACTTTTTTTGTTATGAACTAGAGCCTTTAGAGACATTGACGGAACTATGAATTTACGTTAGCGTAGTTTCGGCTCGCATATGATTGGGGTTTCATTTGTTCTGCCATATTGGCTGCTGTAACGCTCCCGCCTTGGTACTACGGGCTGCTTTGGTACTATAGAATGGCACCATTATGAGCACATGAAGGTGTATGCCTCTGCTAAGTATACCTACCGCAACTCGCTTGCTGTCAATCGGTAGCGCATACATTAAGTCGTTTTGCCAGCACGCCAGGTTGCGCGTATCAGCGAACGGACACACCGCGTCGTATTGGCTGAGAGGCTTAGACGGAGTTAGTTATCTAGAAGGCCACAGGCAAAGCACTTTGTTGACTGTTGTAGAATGACATAGCTATCTGCGCCTCTGTTTTCTATGCAGCCGATACGACATCATATCTGTATCATACCTACCTGCTGAAGTGAGCTGCTTTCGTACGGCTCTCAACCGAAGGCTGGCGGTAATGCGAAGCGTTATACTGTTCGGCATTGTTTCTAGCTACGATGAGGGCGAATAATAATCTATAGGTCTTTCTGCTTAAAATGTAAAATGAGGCGGGAGTAGAACTGCCTTTGAAGCGCATTTATTAAGGAGATTGAATGCTAACGTGCGCACGTCTATATTCCTTACCTGTCGTCGTGAATAAACGCCGATTAAGTCGTCGGCCTCCGTGTGAGCACTTGAGACTTGTTTCCGCTACGCAAATGAACAAATGTTTACTTCACTAATCGAGAGTGTACACGTGGCGCCCAACCTTCAGGCAGGGATTCAGGAAAACCTCCTATAAAGGGGATACGATGTCGAATTGGCGTTCTTGCAAAAAACGAGCGCTTCCTTTAGACTGTAGTTATAAAGCGTTGACTTTTTCGTGCAGCTCCTCTATGAGTGGACCACTGAAGCAACAGTTACTCGCTTATATAGTAGTAGTAGTTTTATTAACCAATGATTGGTTTACGAATATACATCATAGACATCGCATTTCCAGAGTTGAGACAGCGGAATTGCTCTTTCACAACGCTGAAGATGATATCGGTCACACGGGCAGCCACAAAGTTTACATATACACTCCGGCGAGATCTCATGAAACTTCTCGCGCGCACAGATCTTTAAATGGAAGCCGTGGACGGTACATTTGGTGATTAGATGCTGGTTCTCATAACTGCATGCTCTCCACAAATCCGACGTCATTGCTTTTGTTTCATAAAACAGCGGATATATATATATATATATATATATATAAATAAATACACGCTTAAATATATACCAGTTATTAGGTATTGGCGCTGTCGCCCCGACCGCTGCCACCACGAGATGTTCTGTCATACGAGATGTTTTGTACATTCTCGTAGTAATCTCGATTGTAATACACTTTCGATACTTTTGATGCCGTTGCCACTTGCTGGCTCAATATCATACTCAATTGAAAGACAAAATACATCGATTGCGTGCAGCGTTCGGTTGCTGCGTTGTGTCCTACGTGCACCTCATACTAATTGGGTTGATTCTGCAGTGTTGTTTTGCTGAAGTGCTCTCTGAGACAACCAGGCCAACTGTTGTTGTCGACGAGCTGCTGTCGTTTATTAGTGTCCGAACCTGCGCCGCCCTGTCTGCTCTGTGCGGGTGGTCCGAGGTTGTGGACGTGGAAGCGTACATAGACAAGTAGATTTTAAGGAAGATAAGCTTGACTAATAGCGCTCCTCACAAACCCTTGTGTAGTCGGTTAATCATATTTATATATATTTATATATATATATATATATATATATATATATATATATATATATATATATATATATATATATATATATACGAGATAATTCGATTGCTTGATCTATTTATGTAGTGGTGTCGATTGAATTGAGGTGACCCAGGACACGCAGAACTTTCTTAGAGAGGCTAAGGTATCGAGTCTTGGCTTTTTTTTGCTAGTTGGTGATCTCGAAAGGTATCGCACGCTTACACCGAGTTTCTGCACTGGGCGAGTCAGTTAAACATACGAACTATAATCGCACGTTTGTATCGAATTTGTATTAGTTCGAGAACTGGTGTTGCGATTATTGCCTTCATTGGGCCTAGCCGACGTAGATATATCAATAACGAGCCGACCGAAGCAAGAAGCATCGTATATATATATATATATATATATATATATATATATGTATATTTATATATTAATATATATATATATATATATATATATATATATATATATATATATATATATATATGTATATTTATATATTAATATATATATATATATATATATATATATATATATATATGTGCATGTGCGAGTGTATCGGTCATGGCTGTACCGTCGTCGAGATGCTCGAGGCGACGTGGCCCCTTAGTCACGCTCGGACTATGCGCGAACTTATGTGTTTGCCACAACTTTGCCGCGCCCTAGCCGTCTTAAACTTTAATGTGTGTTGTATAATATATGCGCTCGGCTGGACTTGCTTCGACCTATTTTGAGAGTTAGCCGGTTCGCCCTTCTCAGGATGACGTATGCACTTAGGGGCCACTCTTAGATGATATGCCGGGTGCTAGTAATTACAGCTGTCTTAAACAATTCAAGGTCTAAGAGGTTCTCATGTTTCTCTCTGTAGCCGCGCCAAGTTGACGAGTTAACTCATGCTCCATCTCATCCCCCTCCCCCCCCCCGCCCCCGGGTCAAACTTTAAATATTCCTTCCACCACGGCTGGCTGACCATTGTGGCCCTTATGCACAATTTTTCGGTACGCTTCGACGTCTAATGTCCGAGCACATAGCATCGGTTCTCTTTCGCGAGCCAGAAACTGATGAATGGTACCACCGTGTTCCCAAAGGAGGCCCTTCAAAAACTTGCATTCCGAAAATGCCAGGTAAACTCAGCGCACGAAAATCGATTCCAAAACGTGCTCTTGGCGAGTACGGGAATAGCCAAAAAGACCTCGTTGCTTGAAATATTGCGGGTGTCGATGGAGCCGGACTCCACGCTGTTCCCTTTGGCTCCGCGGGCATATTACTCGACGACACCTGCATATGCTTGGCATGGTACTTCGACTGGGCTCCCCCACTGGCCAACACCATACATACAGCTGTTACGAACCAGCCAAGGTCCTGGGTCGACACAAATTAGCAATAGAAAGGCGTTTTTGCTGCCGCTTAGTTTCGGTTTGGAAGCTAGGTACGCCAAGCAAATCAATCTATGAAAGACCTTAGCCATCAGCAAGAACTACATGTTCTTCTGGATTTTCAAATAGCTGCTGCAAAAGTTATCGCAACGTCTTTTTCCCGCGAAACGAACACGTTCTGGAAAAGCAATTTTTATCCCCCACTCCCTATTTATGGATTAACAAAAAAAACACTGCGGTGAAGAGATTGATCAAGAAAGATACTCAGAAGTGGCAACACTTACCCCTACAGCTCGGTGTAGATTATTTTGGTACACTAACAGTACGATACCAATGACTAAAATAACAACAATATTTACGTGGATTCTCGATATTATTATATGCAGATACGGACGATAGCCTCTTCTGCCAAATGCCCTTAATTGTTACAGTTGTTGAAAATGTGTTATTATACAAAAAAAATTAAAACTCAATGAGGAATTACTGAATTAAAATAAATTCGCCGTCCAGGGAAGACAACCCCATAAAATTCAACGTTCATGAAATGTCCCTCTGATTGAGACGCCAGAGCAGAACGGTTAGACTGTCTGTTACATCATGCTGGATTGATAACTCTCAGGCTCTTTTGCCATCCAAACATTGCCGATCGATGCCGGCCGGCTACGCATACGATACAAAGCTTTCTATATTGTAGGTGTGCTGGTGGTAGGCGTTTATTCACTCACTAGACACTCGTGTGTATGCTTAGCGCGAGGCAACCAGCTGTAGCTGAATAATTATGATAATTCCTTCTGTTGTATACTGGCGACAACCTGGCTGATGACTAACCAACCCCTGATGATGGTGCGAATGAGAGGTTCCTATTGCTACGCATGAGTCTGACCTTCTGCTGTCTGCTGGGCGACCTGTCCGCCACGTGGCGATCCAATGAACCCGACTACGAGCTATCGACGCACATCGGTTTAGTGCTGTGTTACTGCTTCTCTATCGAGTGTACTTAGTTATTAGCCTAGTCGTACACATATGGGTATACACAGATACAGAGCACGCGCGCAAGCGTGTTCATATGTATCGGTGTAGCCTATGTATGCAGATGCATGCCTTTGTATCCGCGTCGTATAGGCGCGCGTCCATGCATAGATGCGTTTATGTTCGACGCGGCATGGTGACGATAATGGCGATAGGCAAGCGATCCGTTTGGTCCCGACACTCGTGTTACCATGCAAGAGGGCGTCGGATTGTTGCTTTAAGCAGGCAGATTTCGGATAGTGCAGGACAGTAGAAGCCCTTACGCTTACGAACGCTGGCACGTTATTTTGCGGAACGATTATTGTTATTATGATTACAAACATTACAATTTAAATATACTACTATTGAGAACATGACTGCCTAATTACGATTAGGGAATTAGAACGTCGAGTACTGATTATAGAGTTAGATAGCGGAGTGAGCGCCTTGTAACCACCGCCGAGCAGTCAACTGCTTGGCATATTTACCGCGAAATTTCGACAGATGTACGCACTGTTTGATTTAAATCCATGTTGACGGACATAGCCTAGTCTAGACTTAATTTCAATAGGCCAACCCGTCTGCAGAATTGTATGGCCAACCTTCGTGAATGCATACGTAGGTTTGCAATGTCTATGCCGTGGCGCACGACGGTGCTCGTGGTGGATTAACGTCCATAAGAGAGTATAAGTGTTCGTAGCAAAACGTTAACTTAATTCGACTTCATCAATAGGTGACGGTACAGCGTTTGTAAACTGAACTACTACTAATTTGTACGAGCCGTTGAATATCCGACCGATTGATTGCCTACGCTAGCTGACATAGTATAGACAGAGTTGCGCGCACCTTTGAGCGACGCCTAAAAAGACCATAACCACCCATCTGCATTCACAGCAACGCTTCTAGCTGATAGCCGGGCGAATAACGGAGCATCTTTGAAGCGATGGGTTGGTACGGCAACAACACTACGAATTCTTCTATATAACCGTAGTTGAGTCAAGCTAAGATATTTGCACGCATGCATACATGCATACAGAAAAAAACGCTTTTATAATAAAACCTTTAATTTAGTGGCAAATGTTGGCACGAACACGTCTATATTAATTTTGCAAAACAATGTCAGAGAATGATGCAGATTTTTCACTTCATCTCTCAACTCAATGCATTTCCAAGACCAACAAATTTCAGGATATCAACGCGTCTTGCTGTCACTGGATAAAAAATATATTGCTGCACGAACCAGCGGGGCTCTTTCACTAATACTAGTAGTCCCTGAATTCAGTAAGGCCTCGGATGTAACCGCATTCTCGGGCATTTGCGGGTGCCTCTCCCTTAGTGAAGACATGCCCTAATAATCAACGAAGGCTACTGCATTGTTTGAGGTAACATACTTTACATTCGCCCGGACGTCACGTTCATCAGGTTTATGTCGCGGCTTTAGGTGTATGCTTAGCTGGCTAATAGATTATAATTTTTGTAAGAAACGCCTCCCACAACACCTGCCGTGGCGTGATGCCTTGCTTAGAGTTTGAGAAAATAGTCTTTCTTTCACCGACTAGGGAAACCCAGGCGTAAAGGTCGTAGGTATTAACTTTATCAATAAGTCCATATCGCGATATTAAGCACACGTTTGAAAACTCGTGCTGAACTGGCTACGAAAATATCTGGTGCTGACCGAGGTACAACTGTTATGGCACTGAAATTCCACCTAGTCTCCGGTAAGAGCAGTGCCACATTATTCTAGTAGGTCAGTTGGTAGCTTGTGTTTAATCCTGCTACACAGTGATGCCTGTATCCAGCGTGACGATTTGCCTTTTCCCGCGGTCCAGCCAACAACAACAACAACACTCTGAGACCACTGTGATGTACAAAATGACGATATTCTACGGAGAGTAAAATCACTCATACTCCTCGGGTGGGATCTGGCTGCCATTGTTAGGTGTTCCTGATTTGCTCCCTACATAGTACTAGCAGCGCTAGAAGGGGTTGGGCCGCGCGTGTAACAGTTTGTAAGGCTCATGTAAACTAGGGTTTACCCTTCGGACTGAGCCCCAGCCAAGATTTGACGTCCACGGGACTGCTTTTCGCATTGCTTCATAGACGGACCGCCGTAAATACAAAACGTGCAACGGTAGGGCTCGCGGAGGAACCTGCGGAGCTATGTTTCTCCTCCGGTCGCAAGGCGCTGGCGAATGCACCACGCCACCGGGCTCGACAAGCTAGGATTGCCTAACACTTCCGTTAAAAAGGATAGGCTATGAAGCGCTTCTCTGGAATCTAACCCTCTGGTTGGCTTTGGTCAGCGGTTGCCCTCAGTAGGAGCGGCGTACAAGCACAAATTTTGAAACGTGGACGTGTCTCCTGGGTCTCTCTTAGCAGTACCTGTGGCTAGCGTAGGCACGAAAGCTCACCTTTGCTCTGAACCACAATGCCGCGCACAGCGGACACAGGTGCTTTCGTGGGCTGAGAGCCGCGATAGCTGGGGCGTTCTCCGCTACTAGAAGTGACTCTCACTTTCTGTGCAACTCACGTGCTATTTCATCCGAATCGTGTTTATCCCCGGCTGGGGAGCGCGTGGTCCGTCTTTTCGGCGAAGAGGCAACGAACACCTACGACGCTGACTTCAGTCACGCCAGCTAGGATTTCGCCGTCAGAGAAGCCGGATAGATAGGTCTTAATAGTCTAATGATTGGATAAACGTATTTTTACGTCCGGTTCATCGTACAAGGTCCAAGTAAATTCAATTCGGTCGTTAAATTGAATGTGCTCATCATTGTCATTAAAAGCGTATGGCGCACATAGTTTACAAGCAATTATATGCATCTATCAAGTGCTGGAATCTCACTATACTTTGGAATGTATCCAATAACATTTTGCAGTACTCGGCGCACTTGGTGCATGTATCACTTGATTTCATGATATATCGTCGTCGCTTTAACCAATGTGAAACATATTTTTATGTAAATCTGTAAACCCAATTTATGTAAATCTGTTCAAAAGTTTCCTTGTATAGTTTAAAGTTTTGGTAAGTGGTAAGTTTTGGTAAACTTAGAGGGCGACGTTACAATTAGAATACCTCGCACTCTCTCTTTCCCCTGCTCTCTAGTTCAGCACAGCAATATATCTGTATTGCATGTAGAATCAATTTCTTATCTGTCGCTTGTATACGACCACTATGATTATTTTTAGTAATACTATTCGCACTAATATCATTAGTCCACTTGGATGATTCATTCGATTTGCTCTACATGAAGATGCTGGGCGTTCGACAAGCAGCCGACAAGCGGCCGTTAGACGAGATTCCGCCAATCGGAAGCCTTAGAGGCTTGGTCCTACAAGGCCCAGGCTATCGGTCGCAACGACAAGATGACAGGAGTAAATGGATACTGCTTTCGTGGAGCAAAACAGCGATGATCGATTAGGTTATCCTCGGTAGGGAGAGGACCAGGATGAGACCAAGGCCTGCCGTTGCCGCGACAGGCGCACCCGGCGTATTTCCGTCCGCAGCCACTCATGCGTCGTGCTCGACCACTCTCAAACAGGATGTTTTTGTTAGCCAATCGCTCTACTCGAATTGCCGAGATTAGCCTATGCGCTTTTTTTGCATAGCGCAGTCGTAACAGATTTGCTAACTAGCGCTGCTATTATGCAAATGCTAATTACTCATAAACGAAAGGCGAAAGGCACTACCGCTACTCTTTGATTGGTTTTATAGCATTTCGATGTTGTCTCGCATTACGTGTTCTTATATATATATATATATATATATATATATATATATATATATATACATAATGCTGTATAGTGCTTCTTTATTTCGCAAAACGATGTCCAAAGTTGTACAGAAGAACCCCTTCCCTTGTCATTCAGCTCAATGCAGTTGCGGAGGTTCTATCTGTACTAGATGCCTTAATTTTCTCCTTAACTTCGAAGATCAGGCAGGTCCCGTTGCATGGCTGTCGATGCCGAACAAGGATCTAAGCTGGGCTGATTGAAGTGATGTAAAAATATTCTACGTTTAATTCACTGCACGTCCTGCGCGGGTATTGCGCGATTGATTAAAACTGACCGAACTCTATCTATCTCGTGTCGTAGCCCGACACGCCACGGGTTGAGACTCACTCAAGACGATCCGACGTTGCGCGCATGCATTACGGAGTCTTGCAAACATTTAACCGTTCCCGCTCCCGCCCGGAAAACAATTAGAGGGCACTTCGGCAGGCGCTGGTCTGTGTGTGTGTTTGTGTATATATATTTACGGTGCGTACGCAGGAGTTTTTTTTAGGCTGCTTCCTTTATAGGACGAACCTCGACCATACTTGCAGATGAGCGCTTTTTCATTATCATCATCACGAAGTTGTTAGTTTTCGGTTGGTCGGTCGGTCGATCGGTGCTGCCTGGATGCATAATGGACGAGAGCAGTTTGCCGATACAGCTCCATGATCTCGTCTCCCGACGATATGGTGATCATGGTGGCTGATGACGCTCATGATGGGATACGGCAAAGACAACGGCAACAACAGGTACAACAACAACAACTAAAACGACAACAACTAAAACAACAACGACAACACCAAAAAACAACAACAACAATGACGGCAATAATGACGGTAACAACAACGGCAACAGCAGGTATAACGGCAACAGCAGGTACAACAACAATAAACGGCAACAACAGGTCCAACAACAACAACAACAACAACAACAACAATAACGGCAACAACAGGTATATTAACAACAATACTAGCAACAACAATAACAGCAACCGGCACAACAACAACAAATAAGTACGGCGAAGACAACAACGACAACAAAAATAACAATAAAAGCAACAACAACAACACCAACAACAGGTACAACAGCAACAAAAACAACAGCAAAAGCAGGTTCAACAACAGCAACAACAGAGACAACAACAACAACAGCAACAACAGGTACAACAACAACAACAACAATGATGATGTTGCGGACGATCATGAGTAGTAGTAGCCGTCTAGGCTCATAGGCTGGCCGTAAATGAAGAACACGACGTCAGTCGATGTCGACGACGTCAGGGCAGAATGAGACATCATCTTGTGTCTATTATGCTCGATCGCTTAATCGAGCTTGGCTCTTTTTCCCTCTTGCTCTCGCTCTGTCTCTCCCACCCACTCTCCCTAACTATCTCGCAGTGATAGAGCGTTGTAGCTTTTTTTTCTGATTCCCTATACCTTTCGCAAGTGAGCTTATAGTTCATCTTCTCCTTCTTTTTCCTGCTTCTGTTCGCTTCCTTGTTGCTATTCCTCTATTAGTACTAGTAGTAGTAGGGGTTACTACGGCTGCCGATGAACGACAACCCCGAAAAGCACCGACGAAAGTGTTCCAAAGGCGCATAAACACGTTCAAACGCAGCAACGTTGACTGTGGACGCGGCGGCGGTAGCACAGCTTCCACCGTAGCTGCTCGCCGCGCGCGCACAAACGCATGAAGGAGTTTTTCCCTCGAACGAGCTTCCCTGTTTCGGTGTGCCGATGTGTGTGTTTGTACATGTTTTTGTTTTAGAAAAGTTTCCCTCACCGACGACCAGGGTACAGACACTGATCAATTAGTCACCATTAGCCAAGCTGCCGGATCCCAGCCGGTCGGGTTGACCCCCCCCCCCCTCTTCCTCGCCCGGTCGGTGCAACTTCCAGAGACAGGCCTTCTTCTTCATGGAGCGCATCGTCAATTCCTCGGTCACCGTAAGCGCCGCTGCGCCGCTGTGGCCTCATCACCGCCAGAAGACCAGCGCACGCTGCCAAGGACATTACCCAAACTCTAAATGCTTGCCAGCTGCACTCACTGGCACCGGCTGTAGTTCTTCTAGCTAAACATGCATACGTATATATAGATATATATACATATGTGTATATATATACATATATATACGTATGTATATTATAATTCATTTATTACATTTTGTGGTTACATTGGAATATGAGTATCTAACTACCCTTGGGCTTGTGAGGGGTGCTACAAATCGAGCTTATTGATTGATGGCAGCCCCTCATTGTGCCTTGGTATGTATATATATATATATATATATATATATATGGCTCACATTTTAAACAATTATACTCCACAAAGCGTGTGCAGAAACTACAATAGCGCTACGTAAAGACCTGATGTCGACCACTTAGAACTCGTTAGCCCAATGCATATCTAAGGACAGTTTTCACAACAACAAACATCGCTAGGGCGTGGATTCTAGGTAGTTGAGACACTCACATACCCTAATAATAACCCGTTTCGTACCTTTACCTGGCCACGCTAATGTGTATAAGGCAAATAGACGAATATCCATAGAATCTCTGAAAAATGCATACTCTCAGCATTTATTTGGCTCCGCCTGCAAAACGGTGCAACCAACCAGCCTCGGTTGCACCGTGACTGCCATCATTGAAGGTGCTATCACGGTAGCGTTCCAGATCGGTGTCTTGCTGTCCTGAAGGGCGGTCAGCGCCATCCCATCAGCATCGCCGTATGACCCACAGGTTTGAAGACACAAGGGTAACCAGAAGGTTCAAGAGCACAGTCAAACTTGTCATTCAGGGCAGTGTTTCTCGTCCTAGGACCTAAGTTGCCGATGCAGGATAAACAATAGTGGTCTAAAGGTGAACCCTTCTTCAGGTCCTCCCATACAGCTGCTCAATAACGGGGGCATTTGGCAGGGCATTGAGCCATATACTGGCTCCACTGGGTGAAACTGATATATATATATATATATATGTTTGCAAATTTTCTCACCTTCATACACTCAGTTGCCGGCCAAGCCTTGGTTACACGGCTACCCTCGCAGAACAAAACAACTTGCTTAGGTACTCTGAACTCTATCGCTTGCACAACTTCATCCCTTTAGCGTTCGAGACACTAGAGAACCCAACCCACTGTCTGTGCAACTGCTTTACAAAGTGCCTGACTGACTAATAGCTTCTCCACTGGCAAAACAAGACAGGTGATTTTGCTCCAGCCACCAAGACAATGCCGCAGCCGTGCCAGGAAATATATTGAAGAATGTTGCAACCTATACTGGCGACTTAATATCTCTGAAATGGACAAGGTAATAATGGTTTCAATAAGAAGTCAAAACAAAAAATTTAAACAAAAACTAGCCATGACCGATCGAGCAATTGCGGCATTTCAGCAAATGTCAACTATTTGGCTCGCTCTTTGCGCCGGACGGACGTCTAATGAGATTCTAGAGTTCGTTCGTTTTTCGCAAACAACCGTTTACAGAATTGCGGCCAAGTATGCGGCTGCAGAAAAAGTATAACCAGTTCTCTGCACAGCAGAGCGGAGAGTGCGCTGTATGAGGACTCGAAAAGAAAGTGAGTCAGTGAGATGGTGCATTTTAGACGCATTTTGAGCTCAAAACTTGACGTGTCATGGTGAGCCATTTGTCAAACAGTTCATGAGAACCGATACCAGGTTTGGGGCATAAGGTTCTATACCATAGAAGGCAGACAAGTGTCTTGTAAGACGAATAAAGGGTGCACTTACGTTTCCCACCATAAACGCCATTAAATCACCCAACGGAATGGCTGTTAGCTTGCTCCCGCTCAGAAGATATTTCTATGGTGAGACGGTACACAGATTCCCAGGCAGTGTGCGCGTCTCGAGTGTGGTATCGGGCGAAGAACGCATAATGGCGCCATACTTTTAGAAAGGCCAGGTAGTAGTGGCACAGGAAGCTTGTTTGCGTGGTAAACAAACTGTAGTGGAATCATGGATACAGTCTGTGCCGAACAGTTTGTAATACGTGTTTCAGCAGAAGCAGGCGCACTTGTTCATGCCCGTTGTTTCCGTGCAAGAGCGGCTGGCAGAACATATGCGCAAGTTCTAGGATAAGCACATGTGACCTCCTAGCAGTTCCAATTTAAGTCCTTTGGATTACTGCATGTAGCGCGTTACTGAGCGAGTGTCTAACAAAATTTGATACAACACCACACACTCGCTCACTGGCAGGCATTTGCAAATATCTATAGGCAGGTTTTGTAAGATGCGTGCAAATGGTTGTTAAACACTGAATTGAAGCATCGATTAAACCAAACGGCAGTTACATTGAATACACGCGTCCGTCAAGAATGTCACTACCAGCGCATGCAAAACACGTCATATTTGTTTTGATTTGAAAATAGCATTTAAACTAGCCAACATCGGTTTCTGTTCTAGCTGTCCCTGTTAGCATCAACCCTCACATTTGACGTTAGGCATAACTTGTACTCACAATAGTAACGCCATATTAAAATGGTTATTATTTTATATTATATATATATAAATTATACAGAAGACACTCGAATTTGCGTTACAACTCCACCAGGATACTTAGGCGATATACCCCATACTCAACCCAGTAACGCAGTAAACTAAATACAAATCTTAGATTTTCTGTTTTCACAAGTGTCGCATATCAAACACAGAACAAGATGCCTAGTAAAAATATTTCTTGTCAGTCACAAGTATCATTGCTTAGTAAAAAAAAAAAAAAGCCGACAACGAGTTTTGGGAATAGAAAACACGGCAGAGAGCGCTGTCCAAGTTGCTGATTTGCTTGAGTTTGACTTTAGTCAAAATTCTGCACTAGAACTCGTCAACTGAGTATGAACCAATTCATCATTTGCAGACTGTACCAACGGTATAAGCTCACAAGCAGCTTCTATCGGGGTTAGGCTGGGGCAGAGCGTGAGTCTCAACTAATTAGGACGACAGCATCATTTCAGTAAGCATTTTGCGAAACCACCGACTTTCTTTTTTGTCGAGTTAAGCCAACCAATTCTACAAGTTCTACAATCCGAGAAGTTGGTTAGGCGTGAGTAGTACTGTGAGAAGAAGGTCTGGATGTACGTCAACACTTGATCACGGCCCACCGACAAGCACAATGCCTGTTTGCGCGATATTACGAAAATTGGACACTTACCAATTGCAGAGCGTTCTATTCTTGGATGAGACCAGAATGACTCTCTATGGTAACTAAAATAAATATAGAAAGGAGACTACCGGAAAGAAAGGTTTGCACATCCATGGTGAAGTGTGCCATCTCCCTTTTAAGTCCATTATTCTCATCGACAAAGAGGTTTAACTAACTGTCCAACGGTACGCTGATGAAATTCTGACACTCTATGTGTTGGCATATTCAATAACTGATGCTGATAACGTCATGTTTGTGTATGACAATTCGAGGCCGCACACCGCTGTACTTGCTTAGGCATACCTTGCCAAAGCTGCATTTGGGTTAACGGATTGGACACCATGTTTTCCTGGCCTGATACTCATTGAACATTGTGAGATGAGCTGAAAGGACGACTTGGAGCCATATCTATGGCTCCAGCAACATTTCTAGAACCTATTTGTGCTACGTATGACACTACTAAAGTAATATCCCACAGCAATTCATCAATTGACCGCTATTAGGGCACGCGGACGAGTATATATATATATATATATATATATACGAACAACGAATTGCGTCACAAATTTTGTTTGGATAAAAATGCTGCATTTGTTCGATACTCCCCGGAACGCAAATTGGCACAATGAAAACCGTTTGCAATAGTCGGAATCCTAAGATATTTCATCTTCGAAAACATTCACCTCGAAGAACTTGAAAATATTTACTACTACGCTTACATAAATGTCTACAGAGAACGACACGATAATATTCATTTTACAGGGATCATTCATGATATGATTACCGCAAGCTGTGTTCCACCTCGCCTCGTCGATTTCAGACTCTCATGAGGTTCGGTGTTAACATACGAGAGATGTTAGCGCCTAATGTACAGTCTGTATGTCGTGGCCCGCTTGCGATCGTAACAGCTAACCGACTAAGTGTGTTCCTACTCGGCTTTTTAGCCATAGGTAAGCAGACGCTCATACCTGATCTTGGTCGCATGGCTGCGTTAGGCCTACTCTCCTGGGCATCAATATATGACATGGTTTGCCTTTTCTACCCTTCATGTCTGTCCGTGTCGAGCATTGCTTTAGTAAAGCATACAAATATTATAAGGCAGCGCTTGGCTAGCATTTCACATTTTGTCATCACAGCGTCTCTTTTCGTCGTCTGCAAAAAATACCTACCGTTAAGAGAGTGCTACTTGATTTCCTCCGTCTTCCCTAGGCCTCAAGCATCTAATTCTTATTTCTTACCATCTCTCGTATTTTAAATACAAGGACAAATATTAACATATACGTAGTTGTCAGTAAGTAGTAGGCAATCATCTCTAAGCCAAGCAAGGGCTCTAAACTACGACACTGCACACAAATGTGAAAGCTATGCATTCAGGGACCGACTCAAACCGTTGATAAGATGATGACGTGTTTATACATCTTTACCATCGCTAAATTTATTAAAATGACATTTAAGTGTTACAGCGAGATGTAATTAACTATCAACACTAGGGCTTGTGGGGAGCGCTACCAGTCGAGCTTATCCTCGAGGCAGCCCCTCATTGTGCCCATTATTGCTGCCGCATTGCCGCGTTGAACTGCCAGCGATAGTCGCTGAAGTAGAAACTCAAGTGCTCTTTTTCCCCTGTCGCTAGTTCCATTGGTTTGCCAATCTTCTGTAAAAGCGACCATGCCTCAGGGCCGGGCCCCCCGAGTGTCTCGAATACTAGCGGCACGAAAATGAACTTTTCTTTACCATATACATACATAATATAGACAGACGAGCATACACCCACACACCCGCATGGATCAATACGAAAATACAGGTCGCAGCAAATCCGGTCATCAGAGGCCGATTAGAGAGACGTCGCCGATGTGGCTGTCGCAGAGGCAGCATGAAGTCAGACCACGAAAAGCCGTCGGGAGATGCAAAGCGCCTAGGCTGCTACCGACTCGGGCCAA
This sequence comes from Dermanyssus gallinae, assembly GCA_003439945.1. NCBI lineage: Eukaryota > Metazoa > Arthropoda > Arachnida > Mesostigmata > Dermanyssidae > Dermanyssus > Dermanyssus gallinae. Next base: position 594,324 of record QVRM01006895.1, on the reverse strand, counting down.
CTCGGGCAGTGGCGGGGTAACATCCAATGAGTTCGCGCCAGCCCAGCTTTTCTGTGAGTACAGTCAGTCGTCCGTTTCCGCATTCGCGAGCGAGCCAGCGATACCATGCTTACCGAAGCGGGCACCATCGTGGTACTGGCGTGTGGCCGATCTGCAACAGTACGTCATGTCATAAGCAATATAGCAATTAAGGCAGATAAAGCGACGCAGGCCTCATCGTTGTTGTCGAACGACGACATAACAATGATAACGAGCAAAATAACAACAACAACAACAACAACAACAACGACAACAACGACAACAACAACAACGACAACAACAGCAACAACGACAACAACAACAACAACAACAATAACAATAACAACAACAGCAACAACAACACTAATGAAAGCAACGGCAACGAGGGCAGCAACAAAAACAACAACAGCAACGATAACAACAACAACAAATTAACAATGACAACAACAACGATGACGACGACGACAACAACAACAACAACAAAAACAACGACAACGACAACAACAACAACAACAACAACAACAACGACGACGACGACGACGACGACGACGACGACGACGACGACGACGACAACAACAACAACAACAACAACAACAACAACAACAACAACAACAACAACAACAACAACAACAACAACAACAACAACAACAACAACAACAACAACAACAACAACAACAACAACAACAACAACAACAACAACAACAACAACAACGACAACAACAACAACGACGACAACGCCGACGACGACGACGACAACGGCAACGACAACAACAACGACAACAAAAACAACAACAACAACGACGACGACGAGGACAACCCCCACAATGATCAGGCAGGAGCAGCGGCAGCGTCCGCGGGGGCGCCATCAGCCCTGGTTGATGACGACGATACAGCCTCGCTCCACAGGGCCACCACTATCTGCTTCAAGCGAAGTCATTAATCTTGATGATTCTGACAGAGTAGCAGCCACAGTAGCAGTAGCAACAGCGCCAGTAGCAGTGGTGAAGTCGGCGAAATGTCGCAGCCGCCACTGCAAAGGCTGGCAGGCTGGCTGGCAGGATCGGTTAGACGGATAGACGTACAGGCAGGCGGCACACAGGCCCATGGACAAATGACGATGATGTGTGACCGCAGGTGAGGCTTGAGAGGTTCTGAGGTGCGGTGTAAGCCATTTGAGAGGGAGCATGCCACAAATGGAAGGGGAGTTAATGTGAGGAAAAACGGCTACGGTTCTTGTTGTGTGTGCATATATATATATATATATATACTCATCGTAATATTTATTTCACTCATATTGAGTATGCATATAACATAAACCCTTATACAGATTATACAATTATACAGTCAGTCAGCTGCTCGCGGCATGTTATTCGAGAGAGACAGTGCAGTGATCCCTTCGCAAGGGCCAGGCAGGCAGACGCATCAAACTTCGTACACACCTGAGAGCACAGTCGACAACAATGCATTCGGTGTAATCCTCGTGGAAGCTCGTATTCGAACAAACCAGGCGATGATAGCCCTGAACTATGTATTATATCTGGTATAGACGTGGCGATTGTCACATGCAAGACCAGACCAGAGGTGAGAGGCCCTGAAAATATTCAGGGCTCCGACCTCTCGTCGGACTTGTTCAACTTTATTTTCTCATTCCGAGATAAAGCTCTCAAATGGTACTGTACGCGGCGTCTTCAACCTCAATCGAATTATCTCAACAAACGGTGCACAGCCTGACATTAGGTACACAAAGCGGCGCTTTGCCAGCATTGACAGGCAAAGTACTCGCTTCATGTACATTGTGAAACACCTTTCAAGCAAACCAAAGTTTGCCCGAGTGAGGTGTTTCCATACTCTGTCAGGACCATACATCAGCGCTGGAACAATCTCGAGGTAGAAAAGCGCCACTGCCGTCGGGACGGACAGTCGCCGAACATCGTCTACCTCTCAATAAAGAGAAATTGGAGCTGTGCGCGCTGTCTCGACGATGTGAGCAGTGAAGGTCGTCCCAGTATAATGAAGCCGAAGCCCCAGAAACCGGAAAGAGTTGACAAATTCCAAGGATTGGCCGCCGCAACGTATAGCGTCTTTAGCAGCCAATCGACCTCTTCTTCTGACTTTTTATATATATATATATATATATGCATGTAAATGTAGAGGAAAGAAGGAGACATACGTTTAGAGAGTTGTCGGTGCAAGAAAACACAGGGGCGGCAAATATAAGCGTTCGACTTAAGGATGAATGGCGTAAGCAGGTCGAGAGGAGTCTTTTTGGAGGATTGCCTTGGCCCGGCGGAACGTACTGGTAATGGAAGGAGGGCGATTGCTCTTCTTGCATTACCTGATGAGATGGGATGAGTGGAAAGTTCAAGGAATCATAGACGACGAGAAAACTAGAATATTAAAAGTAGGCATACAACGACGATGCTGATGAGGACATGGCGGTGGAATGATGACTACAGTCAGCATATTAGGCAAACGAGAAGAAGGGTAGACAGCCGGCGGCCCGACTCGACTAGTACTAGCGAGAATGTGGCGGCGTGGTCTAGTGGGGGACTAGTGCGCTAGTCAAGGTTGTCATCTACCGGGGTGTCGCCGGTTCGGCCCCTGTTGTTGGTCGAATTTTTTTGAGTGATGCTCATTGAGAATAGATGATAAATTATCTACCGCTAAGAGTCAGCGGCCATGCTGCCACAAGGACTGTTGGGGAAACCCTAGATATCTCAACATATCCCTTGGTGCATTGAACATATACCTCAGGTTAAGTTCCAAGCCCGTAGGGGGCGGAGGATAGTCTAGAATTATAAACAACCTCCTTTTTTTTTTTTTTTTTTTTTATAGAGGACTAACTGGGAAATGCGGTTGCACACGCGGGCACCGCGGCAGGGGAGCTCCCTGCAGATGTGGGCCGGTAGTGTGGGGCTCCAACCCACTAAAAACCAGTCATGTCCCCGTCCCCCACACTGACTGGGAACTGCGTTGCGCATATCATCAATCAGTCAGGGGGGGCGAGTCTTCTACTCCTGGCGGGTGTGTTCCCCGGGAGCCACGGGGAGGGGGGGGCGCCGTAGGTAGTTGGCGCTCGGTTTCTTCTGTAGAATGGCTTTGAAGACTCCGGCTGTGGTGTTCCAGTTTAAAAGCGTTTCCGTCATTTTTTTGCAGACGTCGCGTAGGTTAAAATCCGGTGTGTTCATTAGAAGCAGTAGAGGTACACGCTGCTCCGCCCATGCTGGGCACTTCAGTGCCGTGTGGTCTGAAGTGTCTTCCGGTCCGTCGCCGCAGTGGATGCATTTAGGACTGGGAGCCTTCCCGATCCTGAACAGGTAGGACTGGAAGTCGCCATGCCCTGTCAGGATCTGGGTCGTGTAGAAGATGAGTTCACCCCCCGGGCGGTTTAGCCATTCCTTGATGTCGGGTATAACGGCGCGGAGACTGGTGCCAGGGGCACCCTCTTGTAGGCCGGCCCATTCTTCCTGCCAGAGGTCGATAGTATGCCGACGCTCTTTGTCCTTCTTGCGCTGGGGGTTACCCCATAAGCGGCGGCGTTCGGCAGCTTTCAGATCCCAGGGAATCGTTCCAGCAAGGACAAATGCCGCCGCTGCGCTTACCGTCCGGTACGCCGCGATCACCCTGAGGGCTCCGACCCTCTGGGCCCGACGCAGGCGCGTCCTGTTGACGGCAAGCTTCAGAGTGTCGGTCGGCCAGGCCGGAGCTCCGTATAGGGCGACTGACTCGGCCACGGACATGATTATTCGCCGCTGGGTTTGTCGTGGTCCATGATTATTAGGCATTAGCCGTGCGACGTTGTTTGCTGTCTTGGTTGCCTTCTCCGTCGCCTGCCGCACGTGTTCAGTGCCGCGGAGACCCCTGTCTAGGGTGACCCCGAGGTACCTGACCTTGTCAACAAGCACAATCTCTTGGTCTTCTAGGCGAAGGTGAATGGCAGGACAGTTTCTCCGTCCTACCAAAAGTATTGCCTCGCTCTTGGCGGGGGCCAGGGCGAGTCCCGCCGCTTGCATCCAGCGGGCGACGTCTTCAAGTGCTTCGTTCGCACGGCTTTGCAGCAGGTCCGGTGTCCGGGCCTGGACGGTAAGGACGAGGTCGTCGGCATAGGCTAGGAGGCTGACCCCGGGGGGCAAGTCCCTTAGTCGCAGCACGTCATCGTACGCTATGTTCCATAGCATGGGGCCAAGTATGGAGCCCTGTGGCACCCCTGCAGTCATGTTAAAAACGATTCCGTGGGACTGTACTGTCCGGTCCTTTAGGTAGTTCGATATAATGCGCCGTAGGTAAAAGAGAACGTTCTTCCTGTGAAGAGTCTCCAGGAGGACTCTCCAGGGTAGGCTGTTAAAAGCGTTTCGTACGTCTAGTAAAATAGCGAGGTAGAGGTCCCGTCTTCTTGGCGGGGATTCGTGGAGGAGTTCGGCCTGCGTCTGGATCTGTTTTATGGCGCCGATTGTCGAGTGGCCTTTGCGGAACCCATGCTGGGCCTCTGACAGCAGGTCGTTCTCCTCCGCGAAGTCCCGCAGGCGTGCCTCCACGATAGACTCGAAAGCTTTGGCCAGGGAGCCGAGTAGGCAAATAGGGCGGTAAGAGCTGGGACCTTTGGGTATGAGGACCAAGCTTGCGGCCCTCCATGCGCTGGGAAACGAGCCCGACCGGAGCATCCCGGTCGCCGCTGACGCCACCGCTTCTGGAAATTCTTTCATCAGTGTTGTGACCGCGGAAACCGGGACACCATCTGGGCCCGGTGCCTTTCCCTGTTTGAGGCGTGCCGCAGCGTCCAGCACCTCTTGGAGCGTGACCTCCGGGGTATCCTCTTCCTCCTCCCCTGAAGCCTCTAGGTAGGGGGCGCGGTCGAAGGGTGGGTGTTGAGGAAAGAGCGCCTCGATCGCCACCCGCGCATCTTCCGGGGATATTTCTACCCTGCGCTTGTAAGGGGGGAGCCCCCTGATCATTTTGTATGGGCGCCCCCAGGGGTCGTCCTCCAGCTCCTCCAGGAAAGCCCTCCAGGAGCGTTCCTTGCTCCTGAAGATTTCCCTGCGCAGGAGGGCCCGCAAGTTCTTGTATACGGCTCTAAAGCGTCTGGCGGCCTCCCCGTCGTGTGAGGATCGTCTGGCGCGGGTGAGCCACCGTCGCGCTTTTAGGCATTTCCGCCGTAGTTGTCCCAGTGCCGCGGTCCACCAGTGTTTTGGCTTTCCTCGGTATCCTCGACGTGCGGGACGGCCTGGGGAGACCGCGCACGCCTTTTCTAGGAGCAGCTGGAGACCCTCCGCCGTAGTTGGAGGTCCCTCTGCTGCTATAAGGGCCCTGAGGGACCTCCGAAGTTGTTCGGCTCCCTGGCGTATGATGGGCGGACGCTCCGTTGGATTTGTCATCGCGGCAGTAGTCACGTGGAATTCGATGATAAAATGGTCGCTGAGGGATTCCTTTTCCTGAAGCACCTTCCAGTCTAAAATCTTGTTGGCATCGGCCCTGCGCGTGATAGTAAGATCGATACATGAGGTGCGCCCGGCCCTGTGAAAGGTGGGCGTACCTTTGTTAAGAACCACGAGGTCTTCAGCCGCTAACCAGTCGAGGATTGCGAGCCCCCTATGACTGGTTCTGGCCGAGCCCCATGCGCTGGCCGCGGCGTTAAAATCTCCGGTTATTACTAAAAGTGGCGCGTCAGTTTGGTTAAAAGAGGAAGATAAGTCGTCTAAAAGCCTGTTAAGGTTGTCAAGTGGAACGTTAGGACTGCAGTAGCAGGTATAAAAGCGTCCGATGTTTGCGACGTCAACCCATGTAAAACCGTAGCCGCAGCCGTGTCTGGAGATGCGCATCTGGCTGCGATGGTCAAGTACGATGCTCGTAGCGCTGTCGGCGTCTGCAAAACAGTCCGGGGAACGGTTTTCTGCCCACCGGATGTTAGGCTCGCTGAGCAACAAGAGGTCGGCTCCTACTCTGCTGCTGACCTCCTGGAGCATGTTGTGCACGCCTCTGCTGCGGTTGCAGTTGAGCTGGAGTACTTTACGAACTGGCGTTATTGTCGTTGGTGGGCGAGGCTTGCTTGTTAGGTGCCTTCGTTGCACGAGGGTCCAGAGGAGGCGAAGTCTGTACCCTCTTGCGGCTTTTTTGGGTGACCAGGGTGAACCCCTCGGCGTCCACGGCGTCACTGGGATGGTCCTCGTGGGTAGCCGGTGCCGGGGTTGGGTTTGGCACTCGTGTTATCGCGAGGTGCGCGGCCGTTGGCCGGGTGCCGCGGCGGCGGAGCTCCTCCAGTTGCTCTCTGTACTTTGGACAAGCGGCAACGTTGGCCGCGTGTCCTGCTTCGCCGCAGCTATAGCAGGTCGCCGCCGCTTTGCATTCTCTCGAGAGGTGCCCAACTACCCCGCACCTGTGGCAGCGCTTACCTGTGTCGACCGCGCCAGTGCACGAGGGAGCAGAGTGGCCCACTCGTTGGCAGCGCTGGCACGTCGGCACGGTGATCCACTCCGAGATTGGGCACGAGGACCACCCCATGTGGATGCGTTTGATGTTTAGGAGCCTGGCGGCGTCGGGAGGGGCCGCTCGGACCAGGGACGTCCATCTGCCGGTGGCCCCCTTTTGTGGGGGTTCCACGGCCAGTGGTCCCTCGATGGGCAGCGCCTTGCGGATGGCAGCCTCGATGTCTTGCTGGGTGGTACCCTCCATGACATCCCTGATCAGGAGACGCTTTAGTGACGTCTTGTCGACGCTGGCGTCCGCCTCCCCGGCTGACTGCAGGGCCTGGAGAAAGGAGCTGGCCCCTCCTTGTACCGCCTCTGCCACCACCAACCGCACATCTCCGCTGGGCAGTTGTTGAACTCGATTTACCCTCACGTTGTGGGCATTGGGGTCCACCCTGACACCCAGCTCTTTGATCATGTCGGCGTAAGTCTTGCCTTTCTTCTTTTTAAGAAGGAAAGTTGTTGTGGTGCTGGCCGAGCTCTTCTTGCCACCGTCTGCCCCCCCCCCTGTCTGTGCGCGCCGTGGGGGTGACAGCAAGATGTAAGTCTTGTGCCCGGGAGAGGCATTCCAGGAGTTTGCCGACTCCCCTCCGCTCGCCCTGGCTTGTCATGTGGCAGGGTATTGGCCCAAGGTCCCTTGAGCCCGCGAGGGCCTTGGCTTTTTTCAGCGCCTGGTCCAGGAGATTCTTGTCCTGGAGGAGCGTTGCGTCCTTAGGGAGCGTGATTGCCACTAGGGCCCGGGTGATGGGCTCGCCGTCATCCCCCGATTCGCAAATTTGGCGCGACATGACCACCCCTGTCCTGCGGCCGGCCTCGCCGGCTATGCCCTGGAACTGGCAGGCCATGTGGTCTTGTCTGAAGGATCGTCTTCCCGGGCAACCAGGATCCGAAGGGGGCTCTCCTTTAGGATGCTGGCCCCGAGGTGCGACACCCTTGTGTAGGCGGCTGCTGGCCATTCAAGAGAGAGGATGCGCTTGAGGTCCTCTTCTGTTTGGCACTTCTCGATCATGGCAGTGATGTTGTCGGCCTGCCGCTCCAGGGCAAGGGTGTCAGGTGTACACTGGCACCCCGAGTCTGCGGTCTCGTTAACGGTCTGTGTGCCGACATCCTTACTTCGTGCCTTGGCCTCTTTTGTCGCGACGCGAAGTTCCTCAGCCAGGTTTTTCACCATTATGTCCATGTTTTTTCTGCTGGCCGCGTGGTTAGTAAGCCTTTGTGCGATGGCGGCTATCTTGTCGAGGTAGTTACCCGAGACCGCTTCGTCGGGGTTACCCCCGCCAGGAGTGATGTTACCGTCGTCTTTTGCGTTTTCTTCGCAGCCCGGGTGGGGGCTGCATTTGCCCGGGTCTTTTGCCCGGGAAAACATAGTGCTAGTAAGAACTACTATAAGTTCAAATTAAGTAAAAGTAGTTCAGAACACGAAAGTTACGGGGGATAACAAAATCAATTTAAGTTTAAGAAATTTAAGAGTGAGAATTGTAAGCTATGCTATGTAAGTAGGCAAATTATTAAGATTTAGACTATTAAAAGTTAAGTGTGAAGTAAGAAACTATATTTATTAAAAAAAAAAAAAAAAAACACCGCTGCGATTTGAACCTAGACCGGTCTGGCTTAGACCGGTACTGTGATCGCCGACGCTGCCACTCTGCTATCCACTCCCCGTGCACTGCAGCGCTTCGGCACGCGCTCTATCACTCTTCGTGGCGGCTTGTCGTAGTTGTTATATACAATGTTGAAAATGAGCACTTAAATAGGCAGCGCTCATTTGCACTTATATACACAGTTAGTACTATACACGGATAGTTATGTACACAGTGGGCTACGTGTATAAACACTGCCGGGAAGCCCGGTTAACCGGCCTACCGGTCACTGCACGGACGATGTCTGGCACCGTTCGAACTTTTCGAACGTTCGAGTTTCAAACACGCGTGAACACAAAACAAGAAAAAATCGAGTTTTGCACAGTACCTTTGCAGTAATTACTAGTCGCGTTGAACTCCCTACCGCTGAGGTCGTCGAGTGCAATTGGTCAGCCTTTTCAGGCCTCAGGTTCCTGCACTCTTCGACCGAGTTGTACGGAGCAAAGCCAAACGCGACCGCACGTGACGACTGCTAGAAGACGACTAAACAACCTCCTTAAAAATGCTTTTACGTCTAGTACTAGCGAGAATAGTTATTGTAGAAGCAGATACTTTGCTCACAATTTGCCAGGACCGAGTCAACGCATTGGCCGGCTGCTCGAGGAATACCAGTGTCATTACTGCTACTTTGGATCTATTGTGGGCTATTGGAATGAAGCCGATGACTGTTAAAAGCAAGTGAGCTCACTCGAACACGAGCAGCATTATTAGACGAAACTCTCTCATTGCTCGAGACGGACGGTTCCCGGTGTGCTCAGTCGGCAATCAATCGGCACCACCCAAATGGGACTGGGCGGTTCGTAGCAGCAAACTCGACGCCCGACGTCGACAGAGTTTTTGTATAATCTTTTGTTCATTATCTTCCTATTCTCTTTCTCCTCGCTGTCCTCTATTTCCAAAGCGCTTTTGAACTGATGACATTGGCTCGAAAGCCCTTATCGTTCAGCGATTACGGCACCGCCTCTGCTGTGCCAGCGACAACAATAACAGCAACAACAACAACAACAACAATATTAGCGACAACAACAACAACAATATTAGCGACAACCACAACAATATTAGCGACAACAACAACAACAACAATATTAGCGACAACAACAACAATATTAGCGACAACAACAATAATAATAGCGACAACAACAACGACAACAACAGTGATCTCTAACTACGGCTAATATTACTACAACTACTACGCTTGCTAGAACGACAATGGCGTTTACTGCTGCAGCCAGCCCCGGTCTAGGCGAGGTAAGCCGAACAAACAACATACGGCTAGCAGGCACATGCAGCGTGCATCACGCACGCACGCACGTATGTATGTATGTGTTATGTATGTATACACATGAGTTCAAACGCACGCGGCTATGCTGATACACATGCCCCGTGGAGGATCAAGCTAAGGATTATGTCTATGGCAGCGGCGCCAATGAAGCCTCCAGCAGCAGCAGCAGCCGCAGCTGAGGAACGGTAGAGCGGTGCGCCGCCTCGAGCATAATAGCGTGAGGATTTGTTTACCCCGCGGCTTCAGCGGATATCGAGAGAGAAACGACTAGAGAATACAGGGGGGAGAGATAGTGAGAGAGAGGGGGGAGAGAGATAGAGAGAGAGGAGGGGAACCTGTACCGGCAAGGAGATTGAGACGGGGAATCGAGCGAAACGAAGAAAGGGAACGGGAGAGAAAGCGAACCAGAGACAGCGAAAGCCGATAGGGAGGGCACTATCAAAGCGACTGGCTGTTAAGAGTGCAAAATACAACAGAGTGTAGGCGGGTATCGCGACACGCGCACGCGGTGTGTACGTTGGTCTTGCTGGAAAAGTATGCTAGTTATCAAAAGGTACACAAAAACCGACAAACATCTCGTAGTGATAGTTGTAGTAGTAGGAGTAGTAGTAGTAATAGTAGCAGTGGTTTTTATAGCGACTACTGCTCAAGCACAAACTTTTTCCGCAAAAGCTGCCTTTTTGGCCAACGACGCTGGATTGGATGGGTCTAGGCTAGGCGTAGAGAACGCTCAACGAACTCATGAGCGTATACATACAGGACATGCTATAGCGTTCGCAAACACGCTTTAAACCGACAAATACGGAGACATGGTGCTACGAACTAGAAAGGCTCTATTCACTTAAAAACTCCAAACAATGCGCGGTTAGCCGAACAAGGTGCTCACGTAGAGTAAATGTGAGCTTAATTTCTAGGCTGACTCTCAGCCAAAATTTAACGTCCATGGACTGCTTTTCGCATTGCTTCATAGACGGACCCCCATAAATACAAATGTACAACGGTGAGGCTCGAACCCGCGAACCTATGTGTCTCCTCCGGTCGCGAGGCGCAGACGAATGCACCACGCCACCGAAACGTGAGCTTAGTTTGCCCAAAGTGTCGGGCCCAGTGGCGTGATGGGTGCTTGTTTTAACTTCGTATCGTGATAGCAACTGCTACAAAAAAAAAAATATATATATATATATATACAGGGTAACCAGTTGAAATTATAACATAATGATATTGCTTGTTTTTAAATAAAAACAGTCAGTTGAATGATTATTTGCATATTTCTGTAGAAATATTATTCATCGACGTGTCTAATAAATGCATAAATTTCCAACGGAATTGCTGGATCACTACCGTGCGCGTCCCCAGGTGACGTATGAGAAGAGATCTTCCCGTAGACAAAGTAATGAGGGTGGACTAACACGAGTAAAGTTTGCTGTAGCGAAGAGAGTCTTTAGAACCGCAGTTAATGCCGGACGGAGTAATGAGAAATGTAAATATAAGATCTCGGACGCGTCTACCGAGCATATCTTGGATGACGCATTATGCGCCGAAAAATCCCGGAGATGTTTTTGCTGCCGGATTGTGACCGGAAATGACCACGCAGCATCTAAAACGTGGAAAAGCACTCAAAATTCAGCATATATATATATATATATATATATATATATATATATATATATATATATATATATTGCATAGTGTGTTCACCATATAATTGGTAGATACACTTACAACACAACAGTGTAGTCTGACATCACATAATAAACTTTAGTTTTGATGGAGACTCTAACAGTTTCCGTACATTTACTCTGTCTTTCCCGTCGCTCTACGTGCCGTGCACTTGACTGAAGTGCTTTGAACGTCGCCTTGTTAGTGCATATATTCCTGAGGAAAAAACTGCATTTTGATGAGATGCAAGGGTCTCGCCAGTTTTCAGACTTGCTGTTTGCTAAAGCGTTATTACTCCACCTGCGCCTGTCATAGCGGCAGGAGTATTCTAGATTTTTTTTTGTTTCATAATATGATCGTGTCGAGTTTCGGATCATTGAAGGTCTAGAGTTCGATCTAGATACTCTTTCAGTCGAGAGTGTCGTAATTAGAACTGTTGTAGATGTCTATTGCTGTCAGTCTCGTAGAAAAGCGATGCGGGGAGCAGTCCGGTGGAAAAGACTCAGGCCGCGGAAATCCCGATTGTAGTTCGAACGGACCCATTACCTCCGGCACAGAAAACCGCTCGGCTTGCTGAGGGTAGCAAAGACCAGGGTTGATCCACAGCTCAACCAAGACAAAGGCATAACTATGGTTCTGGTTGCATAGCCCTTTGCCGTGACTATTAGGTCGAGCATGCTAGACGAATAGAGAAAGACCTGCCTGCTCAAACGAGTAGAGAGGAAACCTTATGTCAGTGAAAACCAATCTCGCAACGAGTTACGGCAAGAAGTGTGCCGAGTTGTCCGATCTCTTCCTAGGTCAGGAAGGAGTGGGCCAGTCCAGGTCGACTACAAAAATTAGATGCAGTCGGAGCCGCTCTTGATTAGGATCCTCTGTGAGTACGTTAATAAAATTATGAAGAAAGGGCGGGTGTCCTGGGTTTGGAATATTTGCTAAGCTCACTCTGTTTTTAAGGGCAAACAGAGCCATGATACAACTGGCCCATATCTCTACAAAGGAGTGGCGTCTGAACAAACGCTTACGAAGATCTTCTGTGTGCTGATTAATAAAAAAACTTGAAACCACACGTAGCAAACAATGTCGTATGGTGTAATTCGAGTTCGAGACCCTTCGAGATTTGGGTTCGAGACCTAGACCGGCCGCTCTTAAATTGGTTTGCATGGTTTCCAATTCAGACAAAGTAAATGCCGGAGTGGATTAAAATTAGCCAACAATGTCATGCCAATTAGCCATGACATGAAAATACCGTACACGGGTTTTTTCATGTCATGGCTAATTGGCATGACATTGTTTGCATTACACTCAACAGCGTGTAATGCGTGTAGGCGTTCCTTGTCCCGTCTCTTCCCTCTGATTTTTCTCCTCTTTAGTGTGTGCGTGTAAATAGTGGCATTGGTTATGTGGACACCCCGAACGAGGAGACACGAAGGGAACGGGTTGGCCCCCGGTGGACAGAATGCGCATCGAAAATGAGTGGGAACAGGAAATAGGAGCGAATGAGTGGTTGGTTGGGTGGCTCACTGTTGTACCGCTGACTGCCGAGGCTAGAGCGTAGCTGATGTTGTTGTTGTTGTTGTTGTTGTTGTTATTGTTGCTGTTGTTAATGTTGGATAGCCATAAGGATGACGATGGTGATGATGCTACTCTGAAATTACCCTACGGATAATCTAGAGGCCTCTGACAACATTCCGCGCGATTTTATCATATTTGTTTTTTCCTTTCGATTTGTTTTCTTTTCTTACGTGACTGCGCGTACTTTGTATCGTGTCGCTTAAGCCAGGCCGAGACTAGCTAAAAAGAGTGCTTCCTCGTATCCTTTTTTGGGTGTTTAGGAGGCATATGGACCTGTACCCTCCATTATCTTTGAGGGTCAGGGCCACCTCCGCCTTCTTCCACTGTCTTGGAATTCTCCCCATTAGTACCGCCTTGGGTGAATACCTTTGCTACCACATCCAGGTGTCCCTTAAGAAGCATCCTGACTGCACTAGGCGCCATCGAATCTTTCTGCTTTGAGTCTCTTCACTGCCATAATTATTTCCGTGCGTATCATAGAGGTTTCTAAGATATCTTCGACTTTCTTGTTTGTGCCAGTTTTGGGGCCTGCAATCCTTCTAAACATTTGTAAGTGTTTACCATGGTTGTTCTTCTATTTCTTTTATGCCATTCACTGCCTCTAGCTTGGCTCCTCTCCTTGTGACTATCTCTTCGACCATATCAAGTGCGTGTCTGCTCCTGTTACAGTTAACTTCTATTAATTAGATTTTCTGCATTGTTGTTGAATGGAATTTTCCTTCAGCATCAACCCTTTTCTACCTTCTCTCTTTGCTTCGCCTTTGATTCCCGGGCCTTAGCTTGCCCCTTTTCTGTCACCGCCCTTTCGGTTTGTTTTCTTTTCTTACGTGACTGCGCGTAATTTGTACCGTGTCGCTTAAGCCAGGCCGGGACTAGCTAAAAAGAGTGCTTCGAACGGAGGCAGCGTTTCCACGTTGTATGCCAAGATCCAGACGTTGTTTAAACAAAGACAACGTTCTGTTATCATCTGATGACAGGTGGCAGGAGACTTTTATTCATTTACTAACGACTTTACGGCTTTGCGGAGCAGCTGCCTGCTCCGAACGCCAGGAGGGCCCAAGGTTTGAAACATGTGAGGGCAAAATTTGTGGATACATCCGGGTGACGAGCACTGTCTTAGCCAGTTTCAGGTGCGCCGCCACCGACCAAGGACCAAGGCCGGTAACGGTTGCATTCTAAACCAGAATTTTGTCTCGCTCGAAGGGTGTAAGTGTCATCCCGTCTGGACGCCTACCGTTCGCGCACAGGCTTAATTCACAGTATTCGGAGATACACAGTCGACCGCGTCACCTAGGCGGCTCTGCTGAAGGTCTTAATAAAAGCGACATATCTAAGGCGTCGTTCTGCGCTGACGATACACGATAGGCCGTGAAGTCAATGTTTGTCGACGGGGTGACCACATTGACACCGATAAGGGTTATTTAGGTCTAGGTTTACTGCTATGCTAATCGTCTCGTCACCAAGAAGGATTTTAACCGCGAGTAACCAGGCGCCCAATTCGTTGGCAAACACGGCGTTTAGGTGAATGCTGGCTATGTTTTCGGCAGCCTCATTAAATAGACGTCGTTGTACCTCGTCGTGCAAAGGGGCGCTCCAGTTACGCTGGGATAAGACGTTGTCAGGCTTACCTCAGCATCGGGCCTCAAGGGTCTCCTGAAGGTGGGCTAAGCGGTTTCTAAACTGGCCAAGTCCCGCTATATCTAAAAGGGAGATTGCCTTGTTTCCTATGCTTAGCATTGATGAGATTATGGCAGGCCCATCCAGGGCTCATTTTTTCCCCCATTTGGGACCCCAAGGCCCCCTTTAAACGGTAATGCTTGTTGCTGTGCGTTAGGTGATACAGATGTGTTCAGCAGAGACTCGAGTGTAGACAGTGTCAACTGTCTGCCCTCGAGTTTGCAAGTCGATAAGATAACCGAGCAAGATGGCTTAGTGGCAAAGCCTTTGCCTTGCATTCGGGAGGACTGGGTTTGAGACCCAGACCGGCTACTCTTAAACTGGTTTGCATGGTTTCCAATTTAGACAAGGTAAATGCCGGAGTGGATTAAAATTTAGCCATGACATGAAAAAACCGTACACGGGCCTTACGGAAATAAAAAAAAAGTCAGGGTCTTGTTGTTAATGTGTACACGTCTCTATGCACATACATACAAACGAATATGTCCGTCAGAAGTCCGGCAAAGTATTACACATACATATACATATGGGGCTAAACTTATATATATATATATATATAAGCATATACATTCATGCAATTAAATTAGAATTATACGTGCGCGTTGAGTATGCAGTTGCACGTCTATATAGACGTGTACATACCTTGCACTGTCTATGTACTCAAAACATAAGTGCATGTGGTTTGCAAGCATATTGACCGTGCATGACAGCTGATGCTTTAAACTTCTGAATAAATAAACTTCTGAATTGTTTAAAACACTGATTGTAAACAAATCGGCCTACAATGTAGGCGCTCGCAATACGAACGATTGGACCGATGACACTGCAAGAATGTAGGTGTCCGTCCCGGTCCAGCCGTTCGAAATTCGCACTAGTGTCTACACCACAGTTGAAACGAAGTTCTGTTAGCGCCCGAGGCATCGAACCTCAGGTTTTCACAGTTTTCATTGATTCCCGCACGGCAAAGTTCACACTCGACAGCTCAGGGTGAATGCTAGCTGCCGACCATGACATAGATAGAGAGGGAGAGACTAAGTGCATATATTGCACATAGAGTCAGTCTACAGCCTTCACCTAAGCTCACACCAGGGCGTAGCCTAAAGTCGCTGGAACGTTGCCTACTAATTGAGGTCACTTCGCAAAGCTATTGTGGCGCTGAATAATTGTCTACTAATCAGTAGTATTTCGTCCAAGTAGACGGTCTCATTAAGTTTCAATTGAAAACTATCTGAGCTCCGCACGCGTGCACCAGTGTCCAGCGGAAGACCACATTGCCGCAGGCGATGTGCATTTCAATACAATGAGCGTGCGTTCGATCGTCTCACTTAACCGTTTATGAGGTTTCTCAGCCGCTTCCGCCGATTTGACTAGCTCCATAGGTCGTTGTCAAAAAGGGGGCTTATATCGCTTTCAAAATATATATATATATACATATATATATATATATATATATATATATATACATATATATCAACCAAGAACCCAACCGCCACTGCCTCTGCTCATGCTCCTCTATACCCATTATCTCTGAGCTCCCTCTTTCGCAACCGGCGCACATTTTAAAGAACATTGTGAGGTGAACAAGTTGTGAGTAGGCAAATCAGACTGGTTTGAGCTATGGCAAAGTTGTTCAAGATCCAAATGGGAGACGCTCTTACTCAGGTTATTTGTGGAGTTTCAGTCGATAGCGACGGCATATCATAGTAAGACATTCTATGGTCTTTCTTTTTCAATCCGGTGGTTCTTCGCTTCCTTCACGCTCGTAACGATACTTCGTTCCACTCAGTCCTTGTCCCCAATAATCTCCGTGATTTCTTCACAAGGTATGCAACGCTCTCCGCAAGTTATGCGTCCGTCAGACGTAATTGCTGCTTCTCTCCTGAACCTTCTAACTATTTAGAAACAACATTGCGACCTTTTATTTATTTAGAGACAACATCGCGCGTCAGATCATTATGAGGGCCTTTTTGGCGCCATAAGGGTCAATATCTACCTTTTTCGAATAAAGACCTTGCGGAAAAAATGCCCGTTATCTCCCAAAACCTAGAATAGTCGGTACTGACCAGAATGTCTCTACCCTTTGTCACGTTCAAAGCTGCCATCCAGAGCCGACGTTCGAAAAGCTCCGCAGCAAAGCTGGTCTTTATCAGACCTTGGCTGTTAATTGTCATTCTATTTGTCTCTCTTGGAGACATCGCCGTCAGCCTGATCTCCAGGTTGGCAAACGCTGTAGATACTTTTTGGGGCACCGCCACTTTTCCGTTGACATTTGGCGCAAGACCATTTGCTCTTCAGAAAAAAGCCGGATCGGTATTTTCTACTGCGTATTTGTCTGCGTTGCGCAAACTTGCCACGAATATTGGAAGCAGTCTCAACAAACAAAGGATACATAGTCAATCTACAATAGTCTATTGTAGTATCTTTTTTATTTTTCTGTGTACCAGGAATTTGGTAGAGTTCTTCAGGAGCCCTGGTATATTGACAATGGTATATTAGGATAATGTTATCGCACAGTCGTAGCCGAGATAATTGGACGGGTCCTTGATTCCGGGCGTAACTTTCGGTTTGGACGTCAAATGCGAGATATACCTCTTTGGTTCTAATCATTGAACCTTCTCCGATCTACAATTACTTCATCATTGCCCCCTTCGATACACTTCTCGATGACGAGACGACTCGCATAGCAGTAGGCCTAAGTCTAGGGTGCAAACCCAGTCGGCCCTTATCTGTGACAATGCAGCCACCTCGTCGACAACGCCCAAGGTGTATCATCAATACAAGACGACGCTCTAGGCGTGCCGCTATTAATAAAACCTTCGGCAGAGCCCTTAGGTACAACGGTCGTTTGTGCCATATTATTACCAACCGGCCTCTGCGCAAAGAAGGCCAAATCTAGTCTACACAGGACTACACTTACACCCCTTTGAGCGAGACAAAATGTTAGTTTAGGATGCAAATGTTATCGACAACTGGCCCGTTCTGTGGTCGGCAGCGGCGGGGTCAAAGCTGGCCACAAAGCCCACCTTGCAGAGACCCATAAGCTGAGAAAATACTCATCATTCCGATACAACAAATGCGTGTCGTTCTTCTAGCTTACTCCGCAAATTATGCACAGCCCGATACAGCTGCACATTTTCTTTTTCAGTTTCTTAAATAAATTATTTTAAATCTCGGCGTGTAGGCGTTGTCATGAAAATGGGAGTCTGCGATCATGATGCCATGGGTCGCAACCTATAGCCATATACGACGCATAGTGGGCAGATATTGAGAGCTCCATAACACGCGCATACAACAAATGCAGTGTTTCTCTTATAGATACCCTGCGACTGCATCCCTCTTAGAAATTGCTCTCCCGTCATTTTCCTATGATCTATTGCATACGTTCGTATGAGCATTTTAATATTTGCATTGTAATATTATTATTATGCATACGTTATATATGATCTGCGGACACGTCGGACCCGCTACAAGTTATCATTCATGCAAAGCATGCAGAGTACAATAAACTAGAAACTGACGAGGCGCTGGCTCTGTACGAAGGCTTAGTTGAGGCAAGGTACAAACACGCTGGGCAATTTCTTGTCCTGGTGTCAACTCCTGTTTACAGCCAAGAGTGTAAGCGTTTCAACAACGGACTTGCCAGCATTGCTTACAAGTGTAACGTACAGACCTAGTTTTAAGACATAACTAATACACAGGCAGCAACAGGATTATCTCATGTATTCAGAAGATAAGATTGCGAACGTTCTAGTGCGATATTCATGTAAATGTGTTGGAGTGAAGAATCCCCACAAAGTTGTTCACAAACAACAGACAGCAATATCAGCGGCAAGCAACGACGTCAAGAAACTGCCGCACCGCCAGATTCGTAATGGCAAACAAAGTCTTCAGATGCAGCAACGACAAGCTAATAACAGAGAAACCAGAATCAACAAGCAAAACGCTAAAAACAACAATAGCCACCGGCAGCAGCAGCAGCAACGTAGACCGAACATCACTCGGACCAACCGTAATGATAATCGAGAGCGTAACCCGGGTAATTTGTTAGGGGTTTCCCCCAATGATGACCAACCCCTACCTTTCATACAATCCGTTCGCTGCTCTCTATCCGGGAATTACTGGATGGACATGGGTCAGTACCCATTGCAATTGCAGCACCCTCCTGTGCGAGGCAGACGCTGGAATTAAACGTAATGCAGTGGAATTTCGAGGGTGCCAAAACAGGTCTAGATCTTCTCCCGCAGGCAGAATTATCCGCGTTTGACATTGTAATTCTAACTGAGACATGGTCTCCAAACACCATACACGTGAATGGATTTTCCACTGCTGAGTGTTTGGCACAACACGCAGCAGGACCAGGAAGACCAAGTCGGGGCGTAGCTGTTTTGTACAATGGCAGATCTGGTAAAGTAACAATTCAGTATAATGATGACAACTGGGTCATTTCAAGTACCGATAAATGTAATGTCATGTTGCCATGAACTCAAGTCCCGCAGAGAGAATAATAGTTGTCATCCTAACGTCCATGAGTCTTTAGGATGACAAATCGTACAAGGGCCTGCAGAGGAGCACTGCTATCGGCCTCATGGGCACCAATGAGATCTTCGAAATGGCGAGGTCGCCACTAAACACGGAGAGAGCAGCGACAGGACGGATTTGACAACAGCACCATTTTTAGCAGCATAACTAGCAGATCCAGCTAATCCACGAAGGCAGCAGCGTGCGGGATTAGAGCAGTCCTTCTGAATATGTTGGTGGATCCGCAGCGACAGCAGCAACGACAGACACGGCAATGGGCACTCTGCTCTGATATGATTGAAGCTGTAGCACTGGTAGCATTGTTGCAGATCACGGTACAAGGGAACTCCGTGCGTTTTTAGGCTGGAAGGCTTGATGAAGGTTTGACACGACCATGATAATGATGACTAGGACGTTAATTATTATTATGGGTTATTAACACCCAGGTTGGGTAACATTATAAACATACACATCAGACACAACTAGTGCTTTCTTCACGTCATTGGGTCTTCTCTCATCTTGCTAGCTTAGCTATTGACTGAACTGCAGGACATGCTGCGGCGACTAGGACTAGAACTAAACCATAATGATTGTAAACTAGGACGTTATGGAGTTAGTTAATGCTCACCAAAATTAGCAGCAGTGTTTCACGCTAGCCGGCTTCTCTACTCTAAAGGGTTTCTAAGCTCGCGGATGTCTATGGATTTCTACACTAAATTCTAAATTTAAAGTTTTTTTTAAGAGCCACACATAAACACGTCCGCACCGTTAAGATTGTCAATAAAACTGAAAAAGTAGGTGCAGATCGCTGATCAACACCTTACATGATCGAGGTCTGTGACTTGTCACCTCTCTGGATGTGCATACATTTGTGGGACCACAGGGTAGATCAACGATCGATATATTTGCAACTAACATGGAAGAGATCTCCGTGACGTATCACGGCGTGCTGTCGCAACTGACAGCTTTCGGAGCCAAATCGCATCTTCCGGTTCGACTCAGTGCGCGTATTCTGGAAGCCATGAGACAACCGTAGAATTAGATTCAAAGCGAATCCCGGACTGTCGCTTGCCCTTTCCCATCTAAGGAGTTAAGAGCGTACTTCGGGCAGATGTACGCAATCAATAATACCATCCCAGATAACGTTCTTAAACTTATATCTGTGTGGGATGAGATGACTAAGCAAGCCAGGGAGGGTATCTTGGCTGAGATAACTAAAGATGATGTTATCAACGCCATACTGAAGGCAAAATCTCTTAAAAGCACCAGGTCCAGATCAAGTGCAAAATGAACACCTGCACCAAGTATGCTGCTGGAATATGCATCCTTGCCCTCGTCATGGAGGGAAATTATTTTGAGTGTCATACCGAAAGGGAAAGGTAACCCGCTCTCCTGCTTGCCGGAAGAGCAGCATGGATTTAGAAGAGGAAAGTCGACGATGACTGCTTGCTCTGTGCTTCTCGGCGAGATTCGAGCAAATCTCTCACAAAAACGGTTACCACTCTACGCCGTTTTTGTAGACTTTAAATCGGCCTTTGACACAGCGTCGCGGAAACTGATTGTGGCTAAGCTGGCATATCTCGGAGAACCGCTCACATTTCTTCAGCTGATTGCCTCAATCCTTCAACAGGGCACAGTTATCCTCGATGACGGAGTGTCTGAGCACGAGCCTTTGGTTCAAACAACAGGAATTGCTCAGGGGGACAAACTCAGTCCTCTCCTATTCTCCGTTCTGGTTTCGGAGTTACCATAAATAATCACTAGACGACACAAGTTCGTCAAGGTGTTACTCTATGCCGACGATTTAGTCCTGTTTTCCAGAAGCCGTTTTCACACTCAGCGGGCGCTCGCAACTCTGCAGAAGTATGTGAATTCTAATGGCCTGGTTATAAATGTGAGTAAAACAAAAGCTATTAATTCAGAGGAGGCGGTAGGCTGGCTAGCGATGATGGGCTTCACCTTCAAGGAAATTCTGTCGAGTACGTAAAACATTTCGCCTACCTCGGCGTCGAATTAACAACCACTGGGTTGTGTTTTACGCGACATGTCAAAGAAAAAATCCGTAAGGGTCTTATGGCAGTTCACAGTATTCAAATACCAGTGCGGCTGTCGTTACAGGCAGCCTTGCAGCTATTTGATATAAAAATAGGCCCCACAGCTGGGTATGGAGTACAAGTGATATGGCCGTACCTCAGCCCAGTGAACCTCGCTGATCTCGATAGACTCAAGGCTGCATTCCTCAAGCGTACCCTGGGTGTCTACAGAACAAGCCGCAATCGACTTGTCTACCTGGCGGCTGGAACACCTCTCTTCACAGAAACTTTGCAGCAAAACTTCAACCTGCCTCACACTGAGGCATTTAGGGAGCACACCCAGAATTGGAAGGCGAAGCTAGCTGATGTCGATCCAGCCTTCTTTATGACGCCTGCCCTCACCTCGGACACGTGGTAGGATCTCAATATGACAAATCGTCATCTTACTCTTCGATTCGCTATGCATGGATTCCACCATAAAATGTGTGTTCGACCTAGCCACCATGAAGCTGACGAATCACGCACTTGTCAACGTTGCGGCCATCAGTGCACAACATATAATTTACTTGAATGCTCCAATCCGGTTTCTGTAAACCGTCTAATGTAACAAAACATAATACCCGCTATTTGGTCAATAAACTTGCATTTTTTTTTTTGAATTACTAACTGAAATATCCTAACCAAGCGTTAATTTGCAGTAAATAAATAAAAGCCAAATAAGACTGATATAGGTCGAAAATAGGCTATTCAAACGCACGGAACAGAAATATTCAGGTTCTCTAAATGCACAGAACAAGCCACTGAACGCGTCTTGACTGCAACTGGGTCTAACTAATCGCGTGTTTGGAGATTGCAGCTGGCTTGATGCATTTTTTGCTGGCATAGTGACAACGGCAACGCTTAAGTGCTGACGCCAGCGCCAAGACAGTGGGCTGAGATTTAGTTGTCCCTCAGATGACATTTTCGTGGCTTGCTAGAGAGGCACCTGTAGAAAGCCAAACATGCGAACAAAGATGGATGACACCGTTTCAAGGCGATGTGCGCCAAGCAAAGTTCCGCATCCGTTTGATCGCTAGGGCCTCCATGGCCTCCGCCATTGCCATTGGGGGTACGGGCCCTGCTTGGGGGTTGCCGGACGACGCCCTTGCAGGGTTCCGCAATACGGGTATTGCGTGGAGGTGTCTCGCCAAAGCGCAAGCCGAAAAACTGCTCGCCTTTCACTCCCAACTAAAGCGCAACTTAGGAACCGCGATTAGATACGCGGCCGCGGACCAGGACCCTTTCAAGAAGAGCGCCGAAGCAGCACCGTTGACGGATTACAGCCTGCACATATGCCGATCTCGCCTATGCGTCGACACGTACAGTCTCGTGTCGGGTCGGTATTAGACAGTTACCAGAGAGAGGAGTAACGAATGAAAGATAAAATGAGCGAACAAGATGCACTATCGCGCTCGGATGTCACAAAGTCACACAAAACATGAAGCACATCTTGCTTCAGTCGACTTTTTTTTGCCCGACCGCCTGGCCAGTACAAGACGAAGCACGTATATATATATATATATATATATATATATATGCTAGTAGTATTCATATCAGCAGTACCAGTTGTATCAGAACTTTAGACGGCGACAACAGCAGAAGCGGCGGCCACAGCAGCCTCGGGTGCTCCTCTACGCTTATCGACTCACCTGTAGTTCCTTTGTTGCCCTCTCGTATCTCCCCCTCCCGCATGGGCCAAGGCCACTGCCAGCTTTGAAGGCACCGTTTCCTCCTCCGTCTGACGAGTTCAGCCGTTAGAGCATCCAGGTCGCATGGGATGCATCCCTCTCACCCAGACCAGACATCAGGAAAAGGATGACGACGATGAGCCACTAGTACAATCGGGCCCTTTATTCTGCTCCCTCCTCCCTAACGCCTTCACACAGGAGTGTGATACAGCAACAGGGAGTGCTGTATTAATAATAGCCGTTTTATTATTAGTAGATGCAGTAGTAGCAGTGGAGTAGAAAAATTGTAGGCGTGGTGCCAGTAGTCATTGTTGTAGTATTCAGAGTAGCATTAGTACCTGGCAACAGAGCTTCCGCAGCTATCGTGGCACAGCCCATGTTGTCGCAGTCGTTGTGTCGTACGTCCGTCCGACCGTGATTTCGATCGGCGGCTGCTGCTGCTGCCGCTGAGGATGTATATTGAGAGGATTGGGGTGACGAGCGACGAACACCCGACCATCGATCCAAAAAAACCCCAATGAACCACAAACCCCACCCTGCCCTCCTGCCGGGGCCTAACGTGAGCTTTGCGTGCTGGACTCCATCAGTGGACAACGGAGGCGGCCGGTGTTCATCTATCCGCCGACTATGAGCCGTCCTCATAACGTGCCTGCATACGTCTCTACCGAACAACGCTCACGGAAAAGATTCGAAACATGATGATATCGGGTTTATCGCATAAAATATAGCAGAAAAGCATTATAGCAGTCGGCATCAAAGCCTTATAGCAGCATTTCCGACAACGCGGTAGCACGTATTCAGAAAAACGAAAAGGTGGTGGTGGTAGAAAGTGTGGCGTCGATGATCCATGTAACATGTGAAGGCTGACACTTGTTGTTTGTCTATTGTTGTTTTCGTCGTTGCTCTATTAGCCTAGCTTCCGCCATGGCAGAAAAGCAGTATTGGGGTTTAGGCGAAGAAGCTCAACTTTCAAGTAACGCGATGCCTCGCCAAGTTTCGCTGTTGTGTCGACGAGCACACAGCTCGACGAAGGAGGAGCTGAGTTGTGAGATAAGCCCACATGCTAGAGATGTGAGGGTTTGTATGTGGTTTGTTACTGCGTGGGCTGTGCACGTTCTCAAACACATCATATAATGAATTGTTAGTGGTCGTGTCAAACTTGTTGAAGTTGAGGGCTATTTGATAGAGTAACACGCAAATCGCTGTGTGTTTCTTTCCTGCTTGAACAACCAACCGACGTGTGTAGCTCGGGCCCCTAAGAAGCTGCTATAAAAATGTTTCAAAAAAATCATTGCACGAACCTAAGGCTTGTCTAAACTATAATAAGGAAGTTAAGTGCAAACTTCAAATTCAGTGCACTGGATGCGATATCCGAGTCCATGTCTGCTGACCCAGATACCGATGACAACAATCAGCTGAAGATTATTGCTAATACGTATGTTTTAGATAACAATTTGTTATGGTTTAGCAAGTTTTTTTTAATATTTACGATCGTTCTTGTGTTGTTTGAAACAACTTCAGGAACTGCGAGTATGGAATGTGGGGTAAGGAAGGTGGATAAGCTAACAAGCGCACAAAACCGCCATCAAGGCATAGGACAGTGGATATCCTCCCACGGCCCGAGTGTTATAAATGACGGGAACAGCGTTTCATGCAGTTACAATCCACTCTGATCGCACGGGTAAGGTGTGTTCTCCCCAGGGGCGCTCCGACAAACGTGCAAGGCAATCTTTCTAGCAGGCGCGACCGGCCCACAGTAGAATCAAAATGACATGACTTGTTAAGCAGTGCAGGACAGAACGCCAGGTTTTATCACAAAAATTTCGGCCGAGGACTGCCAAAAACTGCAGGATACGGTAAACAGATTGCGGCAGAGCCGGGTCACTAAAGACAGATCTAGTTGTGTAGCACTGTACTTTTCTTGCACTAAAGAAAATATAGATTGGTCCTCATAGGCAAGGAAAATCTGGACAAATCACAGCTTTTTTCTGTGGGTTACGTGGATTACGCGTGTTCGCCACCTGCCCTCACTCGTTCAGGAGTTCACCAAAGTTCTGTCGTAGCTCATCGCTATACACGAAATTCTGCTATCACCTAAAGCTATTATTCCAAGTCCCTGTACAATACAAAATATATGCAGATGACTTGAAACGATACTGTTACATACCCAACAAGCTGTGAACCTGCCAAAAATATATAGATTTTGTGTCTAAGTAGGCCATTTCACACCAAAAGATCATCTTAATACAAAAACGCGCCATAATCTCTGAACGATACGACATACTTGCTAAATCAAGGGTCCATACCACGTGTTCAGTCGTATAGGCATACCTTGGCGTTACTCTTGATGCCTATGTACAAGCCTGCTCATACGGGCTTTTATTGTTAATTCTCGAATCTTCAGGGCTAGGTAGTATACTACAAACAAAACCACAAACCATAGTCTAAGTTCTAGAACTGACACACAAACCAATAGTCTAAGTTATAGAACTGACACACAAACCAATCGTACAAATTATAGAACTGACTTTGTATCGGTATTCTTCCGCCATTACGCTCTCTTGTTCGTTCCGAAATAAATGCCTGTACGCTATACGGTTCTAAGATGTGCGACAGTGTGAAAAAAAAATTGGTCTCGCCGCAGGTCGATAAGGATTTCTTTGGAAGGTTTTAAACCTTTTAAACCACGCCTTAGTCCTTACTAGCCTGCAACGCGATATCCGAGTCCATGTCTGCTGACCCAGATACCGATGACAACAATCAGCTGAAGATTATTGCTAATACGTATGTTTTAGATAACCATTTGTTATGGTTTAGCAAGTTTTTTTAATATTTACGATCGTTCTTGTGTTGTTTGAAACAACTTCAGGAACTGCGAGTATGGAATGTGGGGTAAGGAAGGTGGATAAGCTAACAAGCGCACAAAACCGCCATCAAGGCATAGGACATCGGGCGGATCGTTCACAATCACCCACACGTCTTCCAGCTAACAGTGGATATCCTCCCACGGCCCGAGTGTTATAAATGACGGGAACAGCGTTTCATGCAGTTACAATCCACTCTGATCGCATGGGTAAGGTGTGTTCTCCCCAGGGGCGCTCCGACAAACGTGCAAGGCAATCTTTCTAGCAGGCGCGACCGGCCCACAGTAGAATCAAAATGACATGACTTGTTAAGCAGTGCAGGACAGAACGCTAGGTTTTATCACAAAAATTTCGGCCGAGGACTGCCAAAAACTGCAGGATACGGTAAACAGATTGCGGCAGTCAAATCACAGTCATTAACTCATACCCGAACCCCGCACAACTCACTGGAAAACAAAGCACGCACAATAGAGTCTGCATTTTACCCTTACCCAACTATGAAATCACTAGATTAATGAAATGTATTCTCTAAGAGCCGGGTCACTAAAGACAGATCTAGTTGTGTAGCACTGTACTTTTCTTGCACTAAAGAAAATATAGATTGGTCCTCATAGGCAAGGAAAATCTGGACAAATCACAGCTTTTTTTCTGTGGGTTACGTGGATTACGCGTGTTCGCTACCTGCCCTCACTCGTTCAGGAGTTCACCAAAGTTCTGTCGTAGCTCATCGCTATACACGAAATTCTGCTATCACCTAAAGCTATTATTCCCAGTCCCTGTACAATACAAAATATATGCAGATGACTTGAAACGATACTGTTACATACCCAACAAGCTGTGAACCTGCCAAAAATATATAGATTTTGTGTCTAAGTAGGCCATTTCACACCAAAAGATCATCTTAATACAAAAACGCGCCATAATCTCTATACGATACGACATACTTGCTAAATCAAGGGTCCATACCACGTGTTCAGTCGTATAGGCATTCCTTGGCGTTACTCTTGATGCCTATGTACAAGCCTGCTCATACGGGCTTTTATTGTTAATTCTCGAATCTTCAGGGCTAGGTAGTATACTACAAACAAAACCACAAACCATAGTCTAAGTTCTAGAACTGACACACAAACCAATAGTCTAAGTTATAGAACTGACACACAAACCAATCGTACAAATTATAGAACTGACTTTGTATCGGTATTCTTCCGCCATTACGCTCTCTTGTTCGTTCCGTAATAAATGCCTGTACGCTATACGGTTCTAAGATGTGCGCCAGTGTGAAAAAAAATTGGTCTTGCCGCAGGTCGATAAGGATTTCTTTGGAAGGTTTTAAACCTTTTAAACCACGCCTTAGTCCTTACTAGCCTGCAACCGGGCAACCCAATGATGAACTATCAGCAGCGACCCAGCCATTGCTGCCAGTAACAACAGATACCAAGTGTCTAGTTCCATGAATCTGTTTTAATTTAAACGAACCGCAAAGAAATGCGCCTCTAAATACCGCTTTCAACAAAAGCAACGTTGCTAATATCAAAACGCAGGCCACTCAACTGTGATAAATAAAAATGTCGGTCGTTTCGTACCGAATGACCTCGCCGAACAACGACAACAAAAAATGACGAAAACTGTTACCTGTCTGCGTCTCTACGTCTTGTGTTTTTCCGCGTAAATCAAATCCTCCGCTCCGCTTTCGCCCCGTTCCACTCTTGCTTTCTTGTTTCCTTTCATCGCTGGGTCGCTAAAGTTTCTTCAACTGTATCCTCCTATTTCGCTTGAGCGCACAACACGGCAGGCCACTGATTGTGGCCGTACCGCCCGCAGCAACTTCAACAGGACAGAGTCAGCGAATGGCCGATGACGAAAACGACGACAAATACGACGTCGGCAAACGATTTCTAATTACGCCGTCCAGATTGTAATACCTCAGGCCAAACCCCTTCACCTTCGCCGGGCTCCCTCCGCCCTGCTCGGACTTGGCTTCGGCAGGGGCCACCCGTGGTAGGTGGGGGCGATATAGGGACAGCCATCGTTGAAGATGAAGGTCGCACCACCAACACCACAATGTTTTTCCCTTTTCCAAAGTCAACAGCTCCTCGCTCACAGCCTCTTCACGTCTGGCTGGCCAAACAGCGACCACGGTGGACGAGGAACGATCAACGATGAAAACAACAACAACAACCACAACGACGACAACAACAACAACGACAACGACAACGACGACAACAGCAACAACAACAACAACAACGATAACAACAACAACAACAGCAGCAGCAGCAACGTTAAAAAAAATGATTTAAAAAAACAACAAGCGATAATGCTCTTTGACCTTCTAGTTTGTGTGACCTCCAGCAGTTCGGCCTATTTTCGTGCTCCTGGGCGCTCTCTCCTGTACACTGTAGCGTTTCTACAGTGAATCGCCGGTAGTCGCCCACACCGGTCACTTAGCCGGTAGACTGGACTGAATCGCGAAGAATGAGAAGAGTAGAATTTTTGAACCAGTCTAACGTACACTGGACACGATCGGTGGTCCCATGTGAAGTCGTTATCGTGGCAAATATAAAAATTTAATAAAAAAAATAATGTATACAATTGTTTTATATGGCTTTGTTGCCTTAAAGCTTCATTATCAGCAAAGCAATTACATGAATTAATTTGCATAATAACGCATAGTATCTTGTTAAACATTATATTCGATAATAGGAATAAAATAAGAATGTATAAAAATTATTTCTACAGAAATCTTGGTAGAGATGCGGATTAGACAGGTTTTGTGATAGCACTCAAAATACTCTGAGACTTAAATGCGTTGAACGTCCCGGGTCTATTCTGCACGAAAGTTTTTTTAACGTAAATACCACCCTTGCAGTGTGAAAAATATTTTCGAAAAATATTATGAACTTGCTTCTACGAACTAAGTTAGGAACTAGTTTGCCTCGAGTATATGGCAATGGCTTCGTACGAAAAGTGCTTCCTACCACGCCAACGGATATAATTGTACTATAGAATAGAACGGAACGCACTGACCTTTCCCGTGTATATGATCCACGTCAAGCATATTGTTCAGTGTGTGCAACTGGTTCAGGTAAACAGAACACCGACTTCTTCGAGAGTTTGGTCTAAGATCAGGGAAGTTTTATGCTGGGTTTGCTCGTTGCACACTGACTTGATTTGTGACGTAATAGTGGCAATTCGACTTCTGATTAACTAATTTAATTTAAATTTAAGAAACATCTGAAACGAAGCTTTATAAAAATCGACTTTACACTTTCTGGTTAGTTTATATATCGTTTTTTTAAATACGGTTCCCTATATATATATATATATATATATATATATATATAGGCGGCGTTCCTGATGTTGGAACGAACGAGTTTTCTCTTCTGGCCTGTACTACCCTTACGCATGGAGAGAAAGGAGTTTTTACTGTGTTTACTGTGTAAGTGTCGTTTTATCTGTACTGCAATTTGGCACAGCTACGCTGCGAAAAAATTATAAAGTCACCACCAAGATGCATGTCTTAGCGAGTGAATTGAGTGAAATAACAACGTTTGGGCTCATTTCACGGCACCTAACAACTATACTTAATATTTAGTGAACTTCCCATTACGTCGAATAACTTCAAAAATGCGGTTTGGTATAGTGTTGAACAAATTTTGGATGACGTCCTGCGAGAGCTCGTCCCAAGCCTTCACAATTGCTTTTTTAGTTTTACCTGGTTCGAAAATTGTTTTTCGTCGGTGTAAACCTTTCGGGCGAGCCAGCCCCATACATTCTCGATAATATTAAGATCAGGTGAGACTGCAGGCCAGCGTAGGACCTCAATGTGGCGTTATTCGAACCAGCTTTCGATCAACTTAGCAGTGTGAATCGGGGCATTATCGTGTTGAAAAACAAAGTCGGGTCCTCCCATCAGCTCAAAATGTGCGGATTGCTTTTCTAGTAGATCCCTATAGCGCGTCGAATTAACACAACCGTCTAAAAACACAATCGGCGACCTTGTATAATACTCGACAGCGGCCCAGATCATCACCGAACCGCCACCTGAGTGCCGTTTTGACAAAAATCGTTCTTCCTTGCGCACATCGTGGAAATAATAGTTAAATCCATCCGGTCCATCACAATTGAACTTTTTTTCATCCGAAAAGAGCACTCGGTGCCATTCAGTGGTCCATGACATCGTAACCTGGGCAAAGTCGAGACGAGCTTTCTGATGCTCAGCGGTCAATCGTGGTTTTCTCTTAAGTTTTTTTCTCGTGAGCCAAAGTGTCTTCCTAAGGAGGTTTTGCACATTTCGCACGTTCGTTTGCACACCGGCCGCCGCCGCAATTGCCTTTGCCAAGAGCGCAGAGTTCGAGGCTATTTTCAAAATTGCGCGCTTGTTTCGTTCCGAAATGGCATTTGGACGCCCCGGACTCTTTTTTACGCCGTATTTTTCACCCAAATTCACGAAGTTGTTCACTACTTGGCGAGAACGCCCCAATCGACGGGAAATTTCCCGATTAGAGAGGCCGACATCCTTATAAGCCTTGATATGGGTCTTTTCGTCACTCGTGAGACGCCGACCCAAACCCATCGTTTCAGCACAGAAAAATTTCTGGTAGGAGGTCTGCTTTCGTTTCCGTCGAGCCGTGAAATGAGCCCAAACGTTGTTATTCCACTCAATTTGAAGTGCTTCGAAGATTGGAAAAACCGTTGGCACAAGTGTATAATATCTCATGGGGATTACTTTGAAGGGGACAAAATAGATATTCATGAATAAATGAATAATTTTTGAAAAAAACACAAAAGTCGCGATACTTTTTGAAGACACCTCGTATACAGGGTGTCACCATTTTTGTGTTCAAAACTCAAGGATATGGTCAAGCTCGGTGAGAAAATCATTTTTGCCAATGGAAAAGGGGAGCGCAAATGCTTCGTATAGGAGTAAGATTTTTTTTATTGATTTTTTTTAATTTGTGATTTTAGGGGTGGCTGTTCCAATATACGTTTACAAATTGCAGGATTGTGAGAGAACGCATTCCTCAATTGAAAAACCGAGCATACCGGCGCGTTCGGCGGGCATTCGTTTAAGCAATATTTGAAATAAATAAATGTTTTTCTGAACTCTTACAGGTTTGACGAGTGACTTGATTGACAAAGAAAGCGAACATAGGAGCTGCATGTATGTGCTCACACCCGATATGGCTATAGGGAGATTGAAGTTACTTTGCAACCACAGGCGTCAGCTCTACCAATTTGGTATCAAAATGATTCACTAAAGATGCACGTTTGTCTGTATTGGTTGTGCGCGCGTAATGGGAAATTTTTGAAAACCTGGGCGTGGAAGTTCAAACATGTGAAAGTAAAATTTTAATTTTGCAAACTTTTTTTAATATCACAATAACCATTGCGCTAGCTAAGGTCGGGTATATTTCCGAACGCGCCGGTATGCTCGGTTTTTCAGTTGAGGAATGCGTTCTCTCAAAATCGTACATTTTGTAAACGTATGTCGGGACAGCCACGCCTATAATCACAATTAGAAAAAATTCATTAAAAAATTATCTCACTCCTATACGAAGCATTTCCGCTTCCCCTTTCTATTGGCAACAATGATTTTCTCACCGAGCTTGACCATACCCTTGCGTTCTAGACATACAAATGGTGACACCCTGTATATATATTTACAGGGTGTGACAGGAAGGTTTTTAAAGCGATGCATAGATTTGTAAAGCTCGTTAAAGCAAATATTTTTTCCAATAGAACATGGTCTCTAAGACGTCTTGTTTCGGAGTGAGAGTGAAATTACTACAATTTATGACAATGGTGTTTTGGAATTTAATGGAGTAATTACGATTTTTCGGAAGGCATGTCCAGATTAAGTGCATGAAAAATGACGCGCTGCGGCTGTCGCGCGACACGTCGGCGGTAGTGAACGTCGCCACAGTCATTTTACATGCACTTAATCTGGACATACCCTCCGAAAAATCGTAATTACTCCGCAACCACAGCTCGCATGGACATATGTTTGGTACCAAAATGATCGCCATGAATTGCGCTGAATATGTCCGTTTTGAGCGCTGTGAGTGGTTGTAGGGTTATGATTTTGAAGTATTTGGCGTGAACGCTAAAAAATAACTACATTTTTGGCGAATTCTCTTCTAAGCGACCATGGGGCGTTTTCTGACCGGTTTTGCATATTCTTCATTTTTCACTTGAATTGTATCACGAACACGAACGTGTACTTAGTTTCTGTCTAGGAGGACTGGTTGTCTCGCAACTGCACATTTTGTGCTCCTATGTCGGACAAAAACACCATTGTCACAAATTGTAGTAATTTCACTCTCACTCCAAAACAAGACGTCTTAGAGACCATGTTCTATTGGAAAAAATATTTGCTTTAACGAGCTCTACAATTCTATGCATCGCTTTAAAAACCTTCCTGTCACACCCTGTATATATATAGTTCGTCTGGCGTGCCCGATCACAGATTCGATTCTAGGTACGGGGATTTGACTTGATTGACAAAGAAAGCGAACATAGGAGCTGCATGTATGTGCTCACACCCGATATGGCTATAGGGAGATTGAAGTTACTTTGCAACCACAGGCGTCAGCTCTACCAATTTGGTATCAAAATGATTCACTAAAGATGCACGTTTGTCTGTATTGGTTGTGCGCGCGTAATGCGAAATTTTTGAAAACCTGGGCGTGAAAGTTCAAACATGTGAATGTAAAATTTTAATTTTGCAAACTTTTTTTAATATCACAATAACTATTGCGCTAGCTAAGGTCGGGTACATTTCCGAACGCGCCGGTATACTCGGTTTTTCAGTTGAGGAATGCGTTCTCTCAAACTCGTACATTTTGTAAACGTATGTCGGGACAGCCACGCCTATAATCACAATTAGAAAAAATTCATTAAAAAATTATCTCACTCCTATACGAAGCATTTCCGCTTCCCCTTTCTATTGGCAACAATGATTTTCTCACCGAGCTTGACCATACCCTTGCGTTCTAGACATACAAATGGTGACACCCTGTATATATATTTACAGGGTGTGACAGGAAGGTTTTTAAAGCGATGCATAGATTTGTAAAGCTCGTTAAAGCAAATATTTTTTCCAATAGAACATGGTCTCTAAGACGTCTTGTTTCGGAGTGAGAGTAAAATTACTACAATTTATGACAATGGTGTTTTGGAATTTAATGGAGTAATTACGATTTTTCGGAAGGCATGTCCAGATTAAGTGCATGAAAAATGACGCGCTGCGGCTATCGCGCGACACGTCGGCGGTAGTAAACGTCGCCACAGTCATTTTACATGCACTTAATCTGGACATGCCCTCCGAAAAATCGTAATTACTCCGCAACCACAGCTCGCATGGACATATGTTTGGTACCAAAATGATCGCCATGAATTGCGCTGAATATGTCCGTTTTGAGCGCTGTGAGTGGTTGTAGGGTTATGATTTTGAAGTATTTGGCGTGAACGCTAAAAAATAACTACATTTTGGCGAATTCTCTTCTAAGCGACCATGGGGCGTTTTCTGACCGGCTTTGCATATTCTTCATTTTTCACTTGAATTTTATTACGAACACGAACGTGTACTTAGTTTCTGTCTAGGAGGACTGGTTGTCTCGCAACTGCCCATTTTGTGCTCCTATGTCGGACAAAAACACCATTGTCACAAATTGCAGTAATTTTACTCTCACTCCGAAACAAGACCGAATAGAGACCATGTTCTATTGAAAAAAATATTTGCTTTAACGAGCTCTACAATTCTTTGCATCGCTTCAAAAACCTTCGTGTCACACCTTTATATAGTGCGTCTGGCGTGCCCGATCACAGGTTCGATTCTAGGTACGGGGATTTATTTCTTGTGTTCAAACATGACCGAAGTGTGCATGCAATGCATTAGAAAAAAGATAAATCATCACTTCAGTAGCGCACTTGGATTCTGTGCTTGATTGTTCCGTGCTGCAACAAGTATTTGCTGTTAAAAAAAGCGCACATAAAGCTGCAACGTTTTACATACATATTTATTCATGTCGTATCTGAGCATGTCAAAATTGTACATGCGACGCGCTCAAAAAATAATAATACACGTCGATGGCGCATTTAGGCTTTGCTAGTGCTCTGTCAATTTATGTTGTCAGAAGGATTTGTTGCTTAAACACCGACCGTGATTAGATGAAAGAGAGTATTTTATATATATATATATATATATATATATATATATATATATATATATATATATATATATGGGTAAGACGAAAGGTACCGGCACTTTTCAACCATCAAATCAATCTGAAAAACAAACAAGTTAACCGATTTTGTAAATTCAAAAAGAATTCTTTTTTGTTAGCCACAGCCCTCCCATGTGTCTAAACCAGAGTATTGATTCCCATAGAAAATAATTCTGGTTCTTGCATCCCGAGGCATGTCTCTACGTGTGTTTACTGCTTCTGGTGAGTTGAAATTTGTATTCTGTAGATAATCTTGCATACACCTGCATGGGTGAAAAATGTAGGTATTTATAAAATTAAACTATAAATTTAGTGGACAGAGTTTCCAATCGAAGCTTGCGGAGGCTAGGCAAAACCCACACGCGGTCTGCCGCTACCCTAGTGGAAGATAACGCTCAGTCTAATATACGAGACTGTGTGGTCACTTGGAAAAACTTACCGCCCTTTACTGGAACTTTTGCTATTCATTTTAACAGAAATCGTATAGCAAAAACAACAAATGATATCACTTAACGAAACTCTCAAAGATTTGACGATATTTGCGCTCACATAGATGTCTGTTTTGTAAACATAGCAGATTTCCCAGTAGCATAGCAGGCATTAAAACACACATCTAAAATTCCAGTTACACTCTGTCCAACCTAATATAATGTTTACTTCTTCAGTTGTGTCACGCATACGAGGCTAATGCCTTTTTGCAAATATAAATATTGAATGTATGATACCATTTGATCTTTGTTTTCGTTTATCATCCTTGAATAGGGGGTGTCTATACGGGTTCGTAGACCCACTGATCTCCGACCTTAAACCTTAGCATCATCTACCAAATACGAGTACAATATGTAAACCGCTAGATCCTTTACGTACGACGTGGTTCCGACGTCATGATAATTCATGCGTTTCGTGACTTAGTGGCCTTAGCGGATCAGTGCCACTCTTATTGTCGCTGTTGTTACCTGGTCAACAACAAGCAGTTTCAGCATCTAATAATAATAATAATAGAAATAGCAGTAAATAGATCGCATTCAACGGAGACGAACAACCTATGATTAGCGGCAGCAGAAATACGAAATGTCTATGCCCTTTGTAGGAGAGCTGGTGATAATGAACTGTTGGGCGGACTGAATCGCTAGAGTCGCAATTTGGCATGACCTAGCCACCCATCGAGCTGGCAGGCTGTGATGATAGCAGTCCTCTCGAAACAATAGGACACATATAACGACGCAGACACGCACACAATTATATATACACATCAGGCGGTCACAGACCCAAAAAGCAATTGCTAAAATGGTGGCCACCACTTATCTGTCTCTGCATCAATCTAAATACGTAGGCCGAAAAGCGGCTGTTACAAAACTGTTGATATCGATATCGAGATGACCAGTTCAATGACAGTTGCGAGCTCGTTAAGGGCAACGAGAAACATAGTAATACCATATAAACCCCGTCATTTACTTGCACACATCTGTATACCTATCATATCGTCGTATACAGTCTGTATACCGATCATCTTGTAGTATACAGTCGGTATACCGATCATCTTGTAGTATACAGTATAAACCTCAATCTCTCCATCGAGGAGGGGAGTCTCTTGCTCAGCCGGCTCTCATGGACATACCTGGCCTTACATGCAAACGCGGAAGCCGTTCTACGAAGGGCTGGATTGCCATAGCCCCTTGCAAGGCACGCTCATCTCGACTAGCCGATGAAACCTGCATGCCTTTGTGACGCGCGCTGCTAGCGTCCTCCAACTGTGTCCTCTAGCTCATTATTATAAGCGTCTAAAAAATAGGCGCCTGCCGCCTATTTGGCAATATCTTCTGTCATAAAACCGACAAGATTCCGTGTCAATCCTCTGGCGTGGCACGAACGTCATATTTCTGCGGAAAAAGGCCAGGACGGTGCAAAACGAGACCCGGGTATGGTTAACAACGTCTAGCTGCCCCCGACACACATAGCGTGCACGTCACTAGCTGTAACTTTCCGATATGCCCTATATGAGTTTTGCAATGGCCGTAGCCCGTGAGGGCCTGGATAGAAATTAATGAGCCCTTGAGTGGCCCCCGGTCCGGTTCATCATACCACCGTCGGAAGTCCGGTACAAATCCTTTTTCCACCAACTCGATCGCAGTTCGATTTCTAGTATTGCCCTTGCCGTTTTTTTATGTCCCCATTTTCCCCAGCAGATCCCAAAAAAGCGTTTCTCTTGTGCCCTTCCTGCCAGGGGAGAAGAGTGCTTCGGTCCTTTCTAGAACAAGCCTGAGATTGTTCTATTCAGGTTATAACTCTATCTACCGCTATGTTGGATGCCTCCTTAAGTTGGTGCTCCCGCCGGAGCCAGGGCCGGATCGATAGCGCAAGCTAATGCCTTAAGGCTATCGGATAGATCTTCAATTTTTATGACGCTGACGTACGCTACGTTACAGAGAACCGGGTTTAAAGTAAAGGCCTGCGGCACTTTAGCGGCGACCCTGTATGTTCTGTTCCCGTCTCTAGGCCTCTCTCTTTAATTTCGGAGTACTGGTTGCGCCAAGGTTTTGGCGTTTTGATTGAATTTACAATGGATCTGACTTCACCGTCAAGTGTGTATTCGTGTGGTTATTAAAACAAATCGCGGTACACTTTAGGACATATAGTCATATTTTTCTTTTTACATCATTATAATACCTTGTCGATAGCACTCTATAATATCGCACGCTCCTCTTCGGAGTGTATAAGCTGCAAGTTATGCTAGTAGGCAACATATTTTGAAAACCTAACAATAAAACACAAAACAAGTTTGGTTGATAACAGTATCTCCGGGGTTTACCAGAAGGGCAATGAGCGCATCTACTATAACTGTATTCACTCTAACAAAAAACAATAATCTTTCTTTTAGTAAAACCATGCTGATGTCCGTATAAAAGATCATAGTTGATTTCATTATAAAGCTGATGTCAAGTATTAAAGTATATTATCAAGTGCTATACGCGTATGAATGACTATGCAGCAAATCGATCGTTATCTAAGTTTGGTCTAAGGCTATTCTTATGGACTGGCGCGACAATATATTGGTGGAAAAAATAAGTGTACAATACCTTATCCATCAATCAAAATGAAATATAATGGCTCTAGAAAATTAAGTGCTACTTTCTTGTAAAAACATAGGGGACATGTTATCTGAAATCAGGGTGCATTTTGACGAGAGGTCCTAGATTTTGTTTAAAGTGCTTTCCCATGTTATAATACGGACTGGATATTTTGAGCCGTGGTATGACGACTTCAAGATGTTTTAAATAAAATATATACAGATTTAAAAAACGCTTTAAAAACATTTGGCGTTTTGGAATCATCAGTCATTATTAGATCGTTTTAACCTATTGAATTATGTATTGTTCTCCCTTTAGCCCCCTGTTAGAGTGTCCAAGGTATGATTTAGTCTCCTTGGGATTAAGCTTTGGCTCTTCCAAAATCCTTACTTTGATGCGTACCTTTCGCATTTTTTGTTGTGATTCCTATTGTGGCCTTCTTCCTTAATTTTTTTGGGATTACTAACGTGTTCCCTTAAACACAATTATTCGCTGTACTACTGCGTTTAGGCACACATTCGTCAACAAGCGTACGTGTATGATGTAAGTCGCATACATACCTACAAATATGTATAATACAAATCACAGTTTAAATAAATGTCTAGCGTCACAGCCTTAAAGTCGATGTCTATTACAACCTCGCAACGTTTCAGTGATCTTTTAACTGGAATGCATACGCCACCTCCGTTATGCATAATGAACCAGCTTATGGCGCCACCTTTGTGCAATGAATGTGCATTAATATAAATGTTGTTTAAGGATTGGTCCATGGGGAACGAATGAGGGGGGTAATGGGGGCTTTTTCAATATTCTTTAAGGCGATAGACCTAGGTTAAAATTTAATGGTTAAACTAGTGGGTAGTCTAGGATGAGAGAGGGATTCGGTGAAGAAAGTGAAATGGAGCCGAATACATTGGTTGCTGATATCATTTGTGCTGCCGGTAACGGGGAAAGGCAACGCCCGAGCGGAATAGATATTATAGCTGGCTGAAGCTAACTCCCAGGAACCTGGCGGTCTCATTTCAATTTGGAGTGTTTTTATTTCGCTAGCCGACATAAGAAATGTTTCTATGTATATTTGCAATTATGTCGGTCTTGTGCTAATGTTTTGCCTACCCGCTATATTAGCACAAATGTGAATAGCATGTTTTGTTATTATCTCCGGACACATCGGTATAACCAATATTAGTAATAGTTCAGTCACTCCTAAGAAGATATCCCCCCAATCAAAAGAAACTTGTTTTTAGGATTTCTACAACTCACTTAAGTATAATAAATGTATTCATGAGCACCCTGCCATCAAAAGTAAAAGCAAAAAATTAAAATAGTCTTAGCGGAAAAGAGTATCGTTTACAACATAATTCGTTCAGTGAAACAAATGGGGCCCTTAATGTCTTGAGAGAGTGACAGTTACATTATGAATATGTTTTATTCCAATGTGGCTGGTCGGAAGTTGCTTCTCTTATTACTTAATAATAGGCCTTTCGAGTAATTTAACGGCAGCTACCTAAAATGAACGTGTCGTACTGAAGATAATATGCAAACATAGAGATCTTGTGATGTTTAATTTTTAGCCCTGACGTAAAATAGTTTACATAATTGAGATTACAGTAATATACCAGCATGTTATGGGTAAATGCAAGGATCATTTAGATGTCAAATTGATGGCGATGCGATTTTTGGTTGCGCAGTAGCTGCGGTGTACCGGTGGAAATTCATATCGTTACAAACATCAATTTTGCCGTCTTTTCAGTGGAGAGTGTGTAGAGGTGTCAAAGAATTGCCGTTTACGGCAAAGAGAACGCAGACAACAGATATTACTTTCATTTTAATCGTATTTTTAGTCGTAATTATATAGAGACCTATTACAAATGCCCTGTTGCAAATGTTCTCTATATTTTCTGTAGGCCTCTAAGATTTGTGTACTGAACGGTATCCTGTACAGTACTGAATCTTCTACTAGTGTGCGTTCGCGGCATAGTTCTAGTGCGAGCGTTGCCGATGCGTTATTTGGCAAGCCTAACGTGGGCTTTATCCGATTTTATACGATTTAATTTTATCGTTATTATTAAACTAATAGGTTATATAGATTTAGTGCCCTTCAAGCTAAGTATACGTAAATATTCTTAGACAAGTGTATCGCACGCATAAACAGACACTGTGATTATAAGGGCAAAGATTGCGGCCTGAGGTGCTTTTCGAACTAAGCACAGATTGCCGGCTATAATGAAAGGTCTAATCTTAAGCGTATTGGGCCGGAACCATGACCTGGCTTGTTCTTCGGGGGCAGTTGGCAGCGCATAGAATGCTTTCAGCGGGTGTCTCTCAGCAGTGTCCGTCCGAGATGTTCCTAAAAGCATCGAGACGACTCCCGCTACGGGGTGAGGAACTGCAGTATCATGCTAGTATTGTCATGTATCTCCGTGCTAAGAGCCAGTGCCGCTGACTCAATTAAAGGCATAATGCACGCAATACAGCCGCCTGAAAAGCTTTACTCATTGGCCCCCACTGTGATAAGGAGGTACTCTGGCGAGATTCCCGGATACGAAGCGTGTGCACGACACAAAAGAAATTAACACTAATTATGCAAAACTCTACAGAAATAAAAATCTAACTCAATAATTAGGTTCGATTTCGGTGAATGGATAAATAAATTGCTCATCAGTTCATTTAAGATAAATGGCGAGAGTTTACATTGCAAGAATCTGATAGCCTTAGTCTGGATATAAATAGAGTATGAAAACGGTTTGAAACGTGCGGAACAAATTTTTGCTTAGCAGGGCTCGTAAACAATGGCAAACATTTTGCCCAGACAACTAAGTTATTGCAAACATTTCTGAACAACAGTTCAAGCAGAGCCGATTCTCAACTGTTTTCGGCTGTTAATTAGAACTTCTCGTACAACTGTTTTAGTCCATGGAGTAAACGAGCGCAGTATACATATGTTTGATTTCGTATACTTGTTATATGATATCGTTTATCTGAGACTGTCGACTACAGGAAAGTTCCAACGTAAAGCCGTAGGAGGGAAACGTGGATGTCATCATCCTCACCGACAATTGAGACGTTTCATCGCAATGGCAGTCTACAAGAAACTTTTGGAGCTATACTCCATTACAAAGCAATGATAACAAGCGAATGCTTGCAGCTTGTATAACGTGAGCATGTCGCGTCCTGTTTTAGCTCCTGTGGCATCAAGTTCTTCCAGCTTGCAGAGCCTGAACGGTCATGCAGGCCACGTAAGGATAGCCTGGTCGAGAGCGTGTTGTCACGGAGTTATCAAGGATTGTTTTATCTCATCCGAGTCTCTAAGGGTTCGAGTGGATAGTGCCTGACCGGCCGAACCGGCCTTCGGGCCACAGAGGAGGCATGTTCATTCTGCGTTCTGAGCAAGGCACTCTGGCGGCATTCGGCGGGACAGGACTCGCCCTCAACGGACGCGCATCAAATGCACTATGCGAAATGAAGACGCCATGCTCGCATGCAGCTTAGATTTCCGCATCCAGCTGGAATGCAGCTAAAACGTCTAGACTCAAACAGAGTATGCACTTTATTGACCAGGGAGTGACAGGCAAAAATAAAGGGAAATGAAGAGAAAGCGGTTCAGTCGTGTGGTACCAGCTGCAGTCTCTAGTCACAAGCACACACCCTCGGGGATAGTGCAACTGAAGTCGCAATTCTTTGGAATTATTTATTTTTCTTTGCAATATTTGATTTCCACTACTTTCTCTGTAACGCGCGCCAGTGCGCCAAGATAAACAAAACGTTTAAGACAGCCGCTAAATGTCTTCTTTGTAATGCTTTGTTTCTCAGATGAGGCGTTTCGCAAGATATTTGGGAACTAATCTGTTTGAAAATTCCGGCGCTTCTGAAAACAAAACGACAAATATATATATATATATATATATATATATATATATATATATATATATATATATATATATATATATATATTTGTATTAATAAATATATATATATATATATATATATATATATATATATATATATATATATATCTATTTGTATTAATAAATATATATATATATATAGGGTAACATGTGCATTTAGGTGTACATGCCAAGAGCATACATATATATATATACAGTATTTGATTGACATGTATACCTAAATGCACATGTTACCCTTTCATATCAAAGGCGTTTAGAGCGGAAGCACATACGTTGCCTAGGCCTTTATTTCACCAAAGTATCATTTTCCAATACCTACTGAGTAAGTGCCTTCCATTGAAACAACCTCTTCTTCGTATTATCGATCTGACTCTTTCTCACATTTGGTCATAAAGCTAGGGCTGCCGACAGGTCATTATTTCTGACTCCCCCCTCCCTTCCACCAAAGCTGTGTATTCTCTTCCAATATGTTTATTTGTCTTATCCTCTAACCCACAAACTCGACGTTCTATACTTCCCCTGCTATATACGTAGCTCGCTTCACCATTGTATCGTAAATCCTTGCTCCCTGGCGTCTGCTAATATTCCACTTCTTCCAAAAATGTTCGTATTATAATTCTACCCTACCCTTTTCACTTGCCATATGTTTCTGTTAAACTAGATCTGGTTTCGACACCTGTTTTTATTTGTTCGTCTGTAATTTATTTTAAATTTCATCATTCCTTTCGATACCTTCGCTATTACCCATTGCTGATTATTATACCAATTTTTTAAATGTTTTTAAAGTAGAAGAACCTGCGCTAAAAGCAAACACGAATTAAATAAAAAAATATTCGTTTTTGCTTTTAGCGCCGTCTTTACCACTTAAATCTGTTTAATCCATCTTTTATTTGTAACATTTCATACAACTTAATACTAGATCTTAACTTACTTTGTATGCGCTTTGACATTCCCTATCTCTCCAAGAAACTCTTTAGCGCAATTAAAGCGGCATCCAATGCAAATTTTATTCTTGTACTTTTCTAGCCATCTCCCAAACCTCGCCATGTAAACTAAAGTAACATTTCCAAATATAAATCCAGGTGCATGGCCTTCCATGTATCCCTTGTGATCATACATTTACTATACCACTAGACATCCTTACACCTGCATTCCTCTGAATAATCATC